>PVJH01038175.1:0-17365 GCA_004026705.1 Nesogale talazaci | reverse complement strand
GGGAGTGGTCAACAGAAAAGTGAAGGGAGATACCTGACTGGGTAAGCTATGACAGAATAACAATAATTTATAAATTATCAAGGGCTCATGAGGGAGGAAGGATGGGAGAGGGAGAGAAAAAAATGAAGAACTGATACCAGGGGCTCAAGTCAAAAGCAAATGTTTTAAGAATGATGAGGGCAACAAATGTACAGATGTGCTTGGCACAATGGACATACGTATGGATAGTGAAAAGAATTGTAAGAGCCCCCATAAAATGGTTTTTAAAAAGTGGCTGCAGGATGGTTACCACACATATAGACAAAGAGGTTCCGAGGTCCCTGAAAACAGCAGATCCATCAAATTGGCCACTGTAACTCAGTCTACCCATTGCATTACAGGAAAAGTTCAAGAGTTAGGTTTCCAATGGATGGGTCTACGCAATTATTTGAGATCGCTCCAAAGGCATTTAGCTACAGGGATGACTCAAAGGAAGCGCAAGAAGAAGTTGTGGCAACAGCAGTGCTCACTACTCTGTGGGAAACAGGAAGACATCCTGGAAAACCAGGAAGAAATCAAAATTATAAGGGACCCCAGCTTTACCAGCCTAAGGCCAAGCAGCCATTAGGCAAAACCAATGTGTATATTATAAAAAGGAAGAGCATTAAGCAAATGAGTGTCCAGAAAAAGGCGAGCCACCCCGTGTTTAGCAACCTTGCCCAGCAACCCTGTCCTGTATAAATTTAGAAGAGAGGGACTGTTGGGGCCAAGGTTTTCTTTTACTTAGCCTCCAGGACTCCAGGGTGACATTGCAGGTAGGGGTCAAACCAGCCAGGTTTTTAATTAGATACTGGAGCAACTCACTCAATTTCGACTGAACCCCTAGGACCCATGTCAGAAACTAAAATACCATTCAGGGAACCATGAAAAGAAGGTCCATTCACATCTGGACTATAAGAAAGTCAGTAAACCTGGGCCACAGCACTGTAACTTGTCCCTTCATTGTAGGCCCGGACTGTTCACATCCCCATCTTGGAAGAGACTTTTCACAGAAGCTCCATGCTGCTCTTTCCTTTGAAGGAACTGAAATGGAATTGACTACCCCCCCCCAACTCTGTCTCACATCTTGTTCACCTGTCCTTTTACCTGAGGAACAGTTGTTGCAATGTTGTTGCAACTACCTGACGACTCCAGTGCAGATAATATCCAGGAGGGCACAAGCTACCTTCAACATCTGCAGGTGCTGTGTCCCCATGCATCTTCATGTAGCACCTCCAGCTCCAGCTCCAGGGCTCATCAACAGGGAAGCCACGTGGAGAGAGTCTGTGTCCAGCATCCAGGGAGGAAAGCAGGAATCTCCAGAATCCTCAGGAGAACACCCTGCCCATATGGAGGTCTCATTGACTAAGACCTGAGAGATAGGGTAGATTCCACCCCTTCATTCAAGTTGACAATAGACTATATAATTGCCACCATGTCCTTGTTCCCTTTTTTGAAACCTGGTACCAAAGTTTACAGGCCAGTTCCAGGGAGATTAACAAAAAGACAGAAACCATCCCATTTCATGGTTCCTATGTACAAAGAGGGGGGAGTCTTAACTTCAGGTTGGAAGAACGTTACAAAAAAAATGAAGTCTTGACCCTTTTTAAAGTCATAGATTGGCCCTAGTACATTTTAAAGGCCACTAGAAAGAAGATTTCATGAAAGCAAGGAAAACCAAGGCAGCAGACACTGGAACGAGAGCTGCAGCACTAAAACCAAGGGGCTGCTTCCCACTCTGGCGTTCCTACCGACACCTACCCTTCCTACCACAACAACCTCTACTGGGGAGGCAGTGGGTTTAGTAGAGCAACTAAAGCCCCCCAAAGACTCTACAAGTTGGTGGATACCCCCTGGCAAATGGATATTAACAACAGAGACAATAGGACACACTCCTGTAGCTGAGTGGCATCATTCCACCCATCTGGGACAGTCAAAACTGGCAGTTGCTTCAAAGTAGTTATCACATTTCTCATTTAAATCAGAAAGCCTGTAGCGTAACCTCAAGGTGCCCAGCTGGTGCACAAGTAAATGCAAAGGTTGCCCAATCTTTCCTTCCCAGGGTTAGAGCTAGAGGAAATGTACCAGGAGAACATTGGGAGGTAGATTTCCCTGAAGTAAAACTCCCCCGTAAGAGGTGGCAAGTACTTGTTGCTATGTGTAGACATATTTTCAGAATAGGTAGATGCTTGCCCCACTGGGACAGAGACTGTCATCCTGGTCACTAGAAACTATTGCGAGAAATCTTCCCCTCATACAGGGTGTCTCAGAGTATTGGGTCAGAAAGTGAACCGACCTCCATTGCCCAGGTCTCACAAAATCCTCAGGCTCACTGGGAGTTACACTGGGCCTGCAAGCCACAGAGTTCCAAGCAGGTTGAAAGAATGCCTAGAACTCTGAAGGCTATGTTAACTAGATTTTTTCTGGAAACAAGTGAAACTTGGAGTAGCCATGTTTGGTGTGGCCCTTATAAAAAGGGATTTTCCCCATATGAAATAATGTTTGGGAAGCCGTCCCCCAGACTCGCTAAACTTCAAGGGTACCTGAAGACAAAGATTCATAATCATGATTTGCTTAAGTCCCTGTAGACTTAACTAAGTGTTCAACACCACAAATCCTTGCGTCACACAGTCCCGCTGCCACCTGCAAGTAGCCTACCTGTGTATCCATCCCAACCTGGTGACTGTGCCCTAGTAAAGCAGTTGACATCCACTGGACTTATGCCACATTGGAAGAACCCTTCACTGTCAGTCTCACAGCTGTGACGAGGGTGAAAGTGGATGGACCTGCTGCTGGGATTCATCACTGATACCGCAAGGCCTCCCTGCCTGACACAGAATGAAAGACTCATTCTTCTGTATGAGACCCCTTAAACTAAGACTCTCCCAGGTTTCTTTTTGTACATTTTGTGTGCATGTTCCACTGTAACAGATAATAGCATTAATCCTTCCCAACTCCAGCCCCCTATTACCAATGGACCCTCACAAAAGGATCTCTCTGGAAATTTTTATTTAGGTTTGGCTTCCCTATTGCAGTCTCATATTAATCTCACTAACTTTATTTCACCCTGGGAGATATACAAGACCCAGGGTGATGTTTTATTTCCCCCAAGTATCCCATTCCTCTATCCCCTTAGTCTGCTTATTATAAGTATTTTACAGTAGTTATCTACCATGGAACTGTAATAATGTACCATGTTTCTGCTTACACACTGTTTTAGCCTGCGTAGACTAGAGAAACAAATCCATAGACCCTCATATGTGTATAAGAAAGAGTTTTATGTACGAGAGCAACAGTATATTAAGAAAACATGCCAGCCCAGTCAAGTCCAACATCATAAATCTGATACCAATCTATATACCCTCTTCAGACTTATGAAGCACATGCAATGGCACCAGGACAAGCATAGGCCAGTGGGTGCAGAGTCTTATGTATCCATTGACACTGTAAGCATCTCAGTGCTGTCAGCAGGGGCTACTCTGTGGCTTCTCAAACACTGGCAGGAGTCTCAATGAAGATTTTCAGCTTCTGAGGTCTGCTTATATCTGGGTAAGCCCAAGTTTTTTCTCCTCCAGAATGTCTCACAGGGAGTCAGCCTTGTATCTTGTCAGTAGAGCAACTCTGGGTGTGAGTCTCTCACCTCCAAGGGGGAAATACAGCTGGGTTTCCCAGAATTCACAGGAGAAAGCCATGCCCAAACAGAGATCACATTGGCTATCTCCAGATTGACAGGCTAGACTCCACCCCTACACTCTTTATCCTCAAACTGGCAGCAGAGTGCGTGACTGCCACACACTTGATTTCCTTGCTCCTTTCGTCTTCTAACTTGTATTTCTTCCCACCAGTTCAACGCGGACCTCAGCGTTGTACCCTGACAAGCATTTTGCCTCTCATTAGCATTTGTGAAAGAGAACATGGCTTTAACCTCTTTTTTTGTTTGTTAGTTTTTTTTTTTTTCTGGGGTGGGGTGGGGTGGGAATCACTGCCTCTGGTGGTCATGGGAGCTATCCAGCGCTGCTCCTGAGAGCTGCTGCTGGATTTGAACCACCAAACCCGTGGGCCACAGTCCCGCACTCAACCACTTACGCCACCAGGGTTCAGCCTCAGCTTTACCCTCTTAGCCCTACCTAACTTGCCCTCATTTCGGTGGAAAAGACATTCAGTAGCAATGCTGTTGTTAATAGAATTGGGATTGGTCAGATCGACCGCAACAGGAGGACCTGCCTGAGTAACCAGTGATTCTGATTTTAAAGAAATGTCAATCTAGATATAAGTCATTTAGAATAAATTATTGACCAGCTTTCTGACTAAGTAAAATCTTTAACTAAAGTGGTTTTGCAAAATTTCGGAGGCGGGGGGGTAGAATTGTTGTTGTTAAACTGAGGGGGCTTGTGTGAATTTTCTGGGGGAACAAATGCTAATTTTATGCTAACAAAACTGATATTAAAGAAAGCCTTAGTTTAGTCTGAAAAATTGTGGAGAGACATCAGGAAGAATTAGAGATAGAACAGGGATGTTATCATAAACTATTTTCTTGGTCACCATGGGTTACTACCCTAATAACAAGCTTTAAAAGTCCTTTAATTTTGTTGTTACTTGCGTGAATAATTGGTCCATGTTTTCAAATGCATTAGTAAGTTCATTCTGCCCCTTATAAACTCAGTTAAATAAAGGTCTTACATAACCAATACACCTTTTTGGAAAACCCAACTGGACTCAACAATGATACCCTTATGGAATCAGTGATTGAATTAGCCCTTAAAACCAGGGCGGGGGGGGATGTTGAAACTGATTGACATTAGAAAATCGATTTTAAGGCTTAAACAAACAAACAAACCCAAAACTCCTCCTGGTCCAAACCCTGCCTATGTTCCTGGAATGTGCTGTGTGGTTAGAATAACCTATGGGATCAGAATGTCACTCAAAATCTTGCCTGTTCCAGAATGTGCCTCACGCAGCTTCTCTAAACAAACACTTGTTGTGGCTTTTGTGCCTTGCTTGAAAAGCTGTGTTAAAAAAACAAAACAAAACAAAAAAACCTGACCAACCACTTAGTCATCCAAGCTGTGGTTTTTACCTTTAGAAACTGAATCCTTGCAGCAGTGAGCGGTTGCTGGGGTTGGAGAGGTGCTTGGGCCATTTGCAAGCCAACGCTGCTGGCTCATGAAGACTCTGAATTGAAGTTTTGGGGATTTCAATTCGACCCTCAATGGGGCAAAATACTGTTCTAGTTGCTCATAAAATTAACTTAGCTAAATCTTGGTGGTGTCACTACTGTGTTCAAAGCAATGCTATGATTTCCTCTACATTTGGATGATAACAACAACAACAACAACACCCTTAAGAAGAATTCCATGTCCTGAATAATCGGAATCTTCCTACAATTTGAATTGACATCAACCTATTGTAGGTATTTGGATCCTGAAAGCAGAGAGGTGGAAGTGCTGAGCTTCACAGACCTAATACAGACCTAATTCCTTGCCAATACAATATTAAATCACAAATCTACAAGCACATTCTCATTCCACTTCATTAGGGAAAGAATTAATGAAGGAAGTAAGTAAGAGCCAAGGAACTTGTAGTAAATACCTTTCGGCAAAAAATAAAGGAAACAATACATTAAAAAACCTACAAACTAATGTGGGCACATACATAAAAAAAAAAGCAAGGGAGTAAGTGCGTGCTTCCTTTCCTGAGAATAACCTAATTATATCCTGTATTCAGTATGTTTCTCATGTATTGATTAGAGAGCTAATGTGAGGAGAGATTTGGACTGTTCTTTGCTGTATCCTATGGATGAGGGGGCATTTGTCAGTTTGCTCAGTTTGTCTTTGAAACAACTCAGTAATTTAGAGTGTTTCTTGTCTGAATCAAAATAGATCCATGGGAGTGGATAAATAAGTCTTGTATTGGTAGGTCATATTCATTATGTGGATTTCCAAATAAGCAAGGTTTCTGAGAAAGAATGACCCACCAATCTCTCCTAAAGGCTTATCAAAAGGGTAATGGCTTATCCTTTATCAAAATAAAGGAATCTCTAGAATAGTATTGTCATCTAAACCTTTCTTCTATGGTGAAATCATCTAAAAATAGACTGTTCTATTTAGTAAATCTTCACCAGAGTAGAAAGCCTCATATTTCTCCAGTGGAGTAGGGCTAGTGGTTTTGAACTGCTCACTTTGTGGTTAGCAGCAAAATGTGCAACCCACTGCACCTCCAAGACTGCCCCAATATCTTCTTAAATATTTATAATTCTTGTAGCTAGTAATGATATAAACACCACATAATAATAATTTATGATAATAATAAAATCTCCATATTTCTGATCCTGAATATACTATGAATCTGAATGTATTATGATCCTAAATATACTATGAATCTGAATGTATTATGATCCTAAATATACTATGAATCATAGGACCTCTTTGAAATATACCAATATGGGGCTGAGCTCCGCTGGCATAGTGGTTGAGTGCGGGACTGCGGTCCCACTGGCTTGGCGGTTCAAATCCAGCAGCAGCTCTCCAGGAGCAAGACTGGGCTTCCCACCAGAGGGCAGTGATGCCCCCAACCCCAAAAAACAGGAAAAAAAGAAAGATACCAATATGATTAACTCCAGCCCCTCTCCCTACTTAAATCTATAACTGATTAATATAGTCATTATATGTATTTACCTCATTGTATAAAGACTGCATTTATTGTCTTCTTATAGAGACCCACATTTACTAGCAAATCAAAGAAAAGTTTGAAAGAAAATGTTTATCTCCTGTCAATACCATGAGGTTGTATACATATCTGGCTTAGTCATTACAAGGAAACTTCTCCCCTGTGGAATTTATTGCAGCCACTGAATAGACATTCCCTAGACAAGGTCATAGGTAGGGAGATGTGCTCCTCTGCTATACTCTGCAAGAGACTTTGTAGCAGATGGAAAATTTACTCTTTTTGGCCTCTTACTCCACAGATATCCTTCCAATTTTTATTTGAGTCCACAGACTCACTGACTTGCTTATTAGTGACACCTGGAATATGAAAGAAGTAAAGAAAAGGAACTATAGGTGATTATTTTAATACATAGCCACTGCAGAACAACTCTCTTTTGAATAACATTTTCTGCCATCATTATACTTCTGACATCTATGCATATGAAATAATCCCCTAAAATTGCAAGCTTGAAAGATAATTGTGTTGGCTTTAAATGGTAATGAAATTGATGCTAGGTGAACAATGTGGTAGAAAGTACCTGTGTACTCTGTACTAGCAAATTAGTTGCTTTTCTGGCAGACAAAAAATCGTGAATCACCTCCTTGCCTAAAGCTTCTCCTTCGTTGGAGCATGATTGTCACAAAAGAGAAAAAGGTAGCTAAAGTTATAGTTACGATACAACCAAGATCGGCAGCTAACAGAAAATGTTAGCAAAACATTGACTGGTGACACATTAACGCTGATAAAGTTATAAAATCTCATTTGCAGCTTGTCAATATTATAGGAATCCAGCTAAAGCTTTGATCAATATAGCACGTGGTTACCTTGCAAAAAGTCTATTTGCTATTTCATTTCTGGGTTCTGTTGTTAAAGTGATTTAGTGATTGAATTCTAAGATCCTATGCACAAAGCCTGAAGATGATTAGCATACTCTGAATATAAATGAACACCCTGTGATGGGATTCAATTTCTCTCTGAATTTTAATTTTGAAGATGTTCTTTTTTGTTTTGTTCATATTAATAATCAGAATTTTAATCATTTTCATGTGCTCATAGAAGTACTACAGAGTTGGAAAAGAAATAAATGTATCAAGGGGAAAAATTTTAAAAAGCTTCAGCCCTGTGACCACATTAACATCATAATGTACCATAGAAAGAGCGCCACTGAAAAGCACTCACAGTATCTTAATCCACAAAGCACTTAATCCACACTGATTCTGATAAGAAGATGTTCACTAAACATAAGATAACATTTTTCTTTTCTTGGTGATGACCTTTCCCAATCAAATAACAATCCATTTAAATACATTTGATTGATTTTAATGTGTACCCATTTAAGAACATGAATTGATCTTCTTGCTCAAAGAAATAAACTTAAACACCAACACTGGACATATCAATTGTCTCACGAATTCAAAGACAATATTAAACACCAAGAACTTTCAGAGTGAGAGCTGGTTGCTATGTTGAATGAATCTCTAAAGAAGCATTTATTTCCACCTTTCAGAAAGCAGAAATAAAGTCATCCTCACCTTTTATTTCCATCTCTCCTTACAGTAGTCGTATTTTGAGTGGAATACATGAGGAAAAAAATATCACTTTGTCCTTTGTAAAATGAATTCAATCAGACAGATGAAGTGGATTCATAAGACCTAAATACTGCAATTAACAGATAATTAAGTAATTAAAAGTAGCTCCTACATAAAATAAAACTTCACAGATAAAATGCAAACTGGAGTCAGAGTTATGGGAAATCATTCATCCACACAATTATATTTTACTTATGTAAGTGACATAAATATAGGTAAATTAATGTTTTAGTTTTTATTCTCCTTTTGATTTTATTTATTCTTAAAACTGCAAAAGTAGTACAAATTAGGTATTTACTGGAATTTGAGGAATTATTTTTGGTTTATTTTTCCCTTGCTTAAAAACCACAATATTTCATTGTTGAGAGTCGAGAGTAAGGGGATCATAACAGAATGTTATTTTTAAACTATTCCTCACCCATAAAACATTCTTCTCTTAATATGTCTTGTGATCTGACCTTTGAGTTAGTGCATTGAGATAAACAGAATATGGTGCATTATGATTTCAATTGGGTAGTTTCTTTACTCTTATCATTTATTCCTCAGAAAGGTGTAGGAAATTTCAAGCAAAAAAAATTCAAGGGCTCTCACCCTATTAACATTTGCAATCCGGGCTGGCAGCAATCCAAACTACTTGGACAGCTCTCCCTCCTCTCAGGAGAATTTCCTTCAGAGGACAGCACTGAAGCTACTACAGCTCAGGGAGAGGGACATTGCTGATCAGAGGACACAGGTGCAAATGAAGGAGAGGAAGAAAGAGTGAGGCATATGCTGTCCCTCAGCATATCCTAAGGATGAAACGCCTGCTCAGAGAGAAGCAGAGGGCCAGCCCTCCCATGAGACATGGTAGCCCTCACTGGCCCGTATCCCTATGGGGGACAACACTGGAGACACAGTGCAGGAATTGTGCCTGCTCTGACCCCAGCGCAGCGAGACAAAACACTAAGGGCATGCAGCTGAAGAGCAAGGGGAGCAAAGCAATGAAGTCCCCAGGGAATACCCCAAATAGATTTGGGGGCAGGGCAGGGCATGGAACCCCATCAGACTCGACCAGAAAATACTTCTAAAGATCAACAAACAGACTAATATGAACTTCTCTTTTTTATATTGTTTTATGTTGTTGTTTTGTTCTGTCTTCTTTTGTTGCTTTGTTTTGCTCTGTCTTGTTTTTGTGCCTATTATTATCTCTATATATCTGTCTAGGTAATATAGGCGAAATAAATAATCTGAAGGAGAAAACAGGACCGATGGTTACAAGAGGACATGGGAGAGTGGGGGCTGGGGGAAAGAAGTGGGTGTTAACAAACCCAGGAGCAAGGGAAGAACAAGTGATCCAAAATCAAAGGCGAGGCGGATAAGGGAAGTCTAATAAAGCTTGTTCAAGGGAAATGTACCCAAGTGGAATGGTTGAAACCCAAATGAAGGCTGTACATGATAGTGAGATAAGAGGAAAATAACAAGAAATAGAGGAGAGAACTAGGAGGCAAAGGGCATTTATAAAGATCTAAATACAGGCATGTACATAAGTAAATATATTTACATATGGTGATGGGAAATAGATCTATGTGCATATATTTATAAGTTTCATATTAAGGTAGCAGGAGGACATTGGGCATCTACTCAAGTACTTCCTCAACACAAGATCACGCTGTTCTATTTATCTGGCATTCCCTGATGCTCACCTTGCCAATAAAGACAAAGATCACGAAAGACAAAGTAGGTGCATCACCAAATATGGCAAAGAAAGTTTATGGTGCCCAGCCATCAAAAACTACAGCTTGAAGATAAACAAATGCCCATCTAACTGAGAAGCAACAAAGTCCATATGGAAGGAGCATGCCAGCCTATGTGATCATAAGGTGCAGACAGGAGCAGGTACCAGGCATCGGAAGACCCAAAGCAAACAAGCATATGGACGTGAATGGGGGGTGATGGAGAGGAGACCCACAGCCCATCTGTGGGCAACTGGACATCCCCTTACAGAAGGGTCATGGGAAGGAGATGAACCAGTCTGAGTGCTTTCCTCCAGTTCTTTAATGTTTTCTTCCCCCTACTTTCATGACCCCAATTCTACCTTACAAATCTGGCTACACCAGAGCATTTGCATGATTACAGATAAGCGCTAGAAAGACAGGGAATTCAGAGCAGATAACCCCCTCAGGACCAATATTGAAAATAGCCATACCAGGAAGGTAAAGGGAAGGTGAGGGGAGATGGGAATCACAAGAATCACAATCACAAGAATCCACCTATAACCCTCTCCCAGGGGGATGGAAAACAGAAGGGAGACATTGCTAAGTGTAAGGCATGGCAAAGTAATAATAAATTATCAAGGGTTTGTAGGAGAGGGAGGGTGAGAGAGAAAGGAGTAAAACTGAAGAGCTGATACTGAGGGCTCAAGTAGAAAGAAAATGCTTTGAAAATGATCATGCCAACAAATGTACAAATGTGCTTTGACACAATGGATGCATGGCTTGTGATAAGAATTGTATGAGCCACCAATAAGATGATCTTTTAAAAATTGCAATCCAGAAAGATCTCAGAATTTTAAGAGAGCTGGAAGTGGAATCCATGCAAAATCCTGTAGGTCGGGCATCGGCCTGCTGTTCAGTCTCTTTAAGAGAACCCTCTACTTACCTTTTACATAATTGCCACAATCTTCTGATTTCCTTTTTGTCCACCAGTGAGAGTTCCGAAGACATATGAATTCAATTTAATTCTTAATTTCTTCTTGCTTTAGTCTTTCCTCCCTCTTTTTTGAACCACTGTGATCACTTTTAAACATTCGACCATGGTGTCTTTTGTTCAAGCACTCTGTCAAACATCACCTCTATGTTAGCATAACCTGTGACACCGGGAAATGTAGGAAAAATCATATTAAAGCTATTTGAACAAGGGATGTACTTTTAAAGAAGTTATTCGAAATAAAACCTTAGCGATATCTCCGCTATTTCGCATGGAAAGTTGCTGATCTCTCTGCTTTCACTTTGCAGCCTCTTGAGACTGTGAGGAAGCCCAGACTGTCTCCAAACACACCAACTACACAGACATCAAGTGAGAAATCACTGAGCTTTGCCAAAGCCTTTGCTCTCTGTGCAGTTCATTTGATGGGTGCACCTGTTCGTGTAGATCAATGATGCCAAACGTGGATGCTAGCCCCAAAGATAGTGACTTCAGCATGGGAGCCAAGCAGGAATTGGACCTGCATGCAAGAGGTAAGTCCATCCAGCCTCTGTAATCAAGCCCTGGAGGCTTAAATTTGCCAAAGCTGGTTAAACTTTCTACATGTCTGCTCATCCTGCTTCCTTAAGTGGAGACGTGTGCCATGGTGAATACAAAGCTTAGTAAACATCCATCCATGGCCACAAATTAGCATGGACACTCTAGTCTATATTTGTGGCTTGGCATTTAAATAGTGCATTCGAATGAACCTCGTCTTCTTATGTAAATAATCTGAAGTGTGGCAACCATCGCAAGTATATGAATCCAACAGTGTCTTGTTTACTTTTGTTTCCTGCCAATTCAACAATGAAAGCGACCTTTCTGATTCTAAAATCAGATGTTATGAAAAGAACTGGTCAAAAATCACAGGAGGTGTTTCCTATAAAAATCTACAAACTCTCTTTTAGAGTGCATCTTCATCATGCCAAATGTGAGAGAAATCTTTATGTGCATCTAGGGTGGAAATTCAAATCAATAGAAGTAGAAATCATATTTAGAACCAGTTTAGTTCTCAAACAAAAATACTATTCAATGAAAACCAGTACTGTTAACACAATGCAAGTTACTTTCACAGTTATAGAAAAACTAGGATTATGCAGACTGAGATGGGAAATATTCCTACATATGTTAAAGTGAAAAAGTCGGCAAAAACAACAAATATTTAGGATAAGACAGGATACTTTAAAAGACCAGAATAATCTATAAAAGTTGCCATCTTCTGGGAAGGTAACCGTGGCTGGGAGCCACAGAGCAGGGAGACTCTCTTTTAGACTCAATACCATTTTAAACCTACTGAATTTTATAGGCTGTGTTATTATTGGTAGCAAAAAGAAGACATAAAAAGAAGACTTAAGTCTTTTGCATACATGTCCTAGAACCATACACCATGTTCACTGGCCACGGGGAGGAGGATGTTGTTGCTGCCACGGGCCTTACCAGAGCGCTAGAACAGAGTGGGTCTTCATTACCTCTCTTAGTATTCAGAACCATCATCAAATCTCCATGTTCGTGGACAGGAGGTCATTGGGTGCAGGCTGACCCTGTTCCAGTGTTGTTGAATTTCAAAACCCTGGAAGGGAGCTCAGATTTTGCTTTTTGTTATCAACATGCATTTCTTCCAGTGTCGGGGCTAAAACTTGTGTGGTAATCATGTCTCAGGTCACACATCTGTGTGGTAACATTGTACGGTGTAGTGGTTAAGCATTGGGTTCCTTCACTCCATTAGCTGCTCCATGGGAAAAATATGAGCCTTTCCCCCTAATAAACCTCTCTCGTCTCAGATAATCCACTGCAGTCCTTCTAGAAAAGGTTCTATCAGTTGCACTCTTCTGGATGGCATTGAGTTTCATTTTTAATATTGTGCCATGAACCTTGGTGCTGTGGCAGAGCAGTGCACACAATTTCTTTCCAATAGTCTTGGTTGTGTTCTGCAGAGCAACTAAATGGACTGAGGGGGTGGGAGAGGAAGAGGCAGAGGGCAAGATGGGGAGCAGACTGTCACATCTTCCCCCTGGCATGCCTCGTAGGTTTGAACTGCGTACTTTCTCTTTATCAGCTGAGAGCTTTAAACACACCACAGTCATCTTGGAATCAGAATATATATTTTCTCCTCAAAACAACCCCTCCCCCCCATTTCAAGAGCATGCTTGATTCCACAATAGACAGTGATGACAGAATAGACAGTGATGACAAAATGTGTTGCATTACTTTACAGAATACCAGTCAGTCTAGTATGTGACCAAACCCTGCAACATCTTATTCTACTCAAGTTGACACCAACAATGAACCATCACATTTATACCTCCAAACCAAGTTCATGGCTCTCTAGTTGATTCTGACACAGGGAGGTCCTCTCAGACAGTGTAGAAGTGCTTCTGTGATTTTCCAAAGCTGTAACTCTTTAAGGGACTAGAAAGGCACGTTTTTCTCCTGAGGAGTGTCTGGTGGTTTTGAACTGTTGACCTCACATAACCATGACTCCACCAGGGCTCCTATGACATGAATCATTTTTCCAAAAACTAAAGGAAAGAATAGGATCATTCGATTAGACTGTTGCATGTGGTTTTCTGTTCATGGAAGCTGTTTGGACGGGCTTTACTGCATTGCAGACCCAGAGTGCTCAGTGGAGAAAGTACAATTTGTAGTCTCCCCCTCCCACTCCCGCTTGAGAGAAGCATCTCTGCTCTGTCACTGCATTCCTATAGCTTCTTGTCTTAGTTGCCCATACCTCACCCCTCTCCCAATCTGCCTTGGTTCCTGCCTCTCACGTTCTGCCTCTGATGCTCGGATGTGGCTCACTCTCCATTTTACTGTTTTGGCGTAAATTCTCTTCCCACCTAGGCTATGTTTACTATCATCTATAGTTAGCATGGTAGAGGCTTAAATTACTTCTGGTGGCCTAGTTTTTATCTCCCCTGTCGTCTTTGTGCTTGCCTAGAGATTTCCTCTTAAATAACATCTGGAGTTTACAGTTATTTCAGCCATAGCTTCCGATCATTATACTGAAGCCCTGCCACCTAGGAGAAAGACAAAGCTGTTCACCCATAAACACGGGGACATTCTTACTCTGCCCTAAGGGGGCGGTATGAATTCTATGGTGCTAAGATAAGTGTGGAGGAAACATATTCTGAATTTTAAGATTACATCTCATCTTTTGAAGAACCTATATCCACACACTGTGACCTTAAAAGCTTCAAAACATCCTCTGTTGCCTATTTTAGCGAACAGGAAGGTTAAAGGGAGCTACGGTTGGATATTTCTTTTACCCAGGGTAGGTTTCAAGAACAAAAACTAAATCTATTGCCATCAAGTTGATTCTGCCTCCTGGTGAACCACGTCTTACAGAGCCACACTGCTCTGCAGGAGTCTCCTGGCCACCGTCCCAGGAGAACAGACTGTCAGGCTTTTCTTCACGCCTCTCAGGGGTGGGTTCCCACTGCCAGGCCGTCAATGAAGTCAACTGCGAGCTATGTGTGCCTCCCAGTCCACTGTGAACTATGTGACGAACCCAAACTAAGTCCACTGCTACCGAGTGGATTCCTGTGCACAGTGATCCCGAGTAATGTTTCAAAGGCTGTGAATATTTCATGGAACAGAGTCTCAGCTTTCTTCTGCAAAGCTGCTGATGGGTTTGACGATAACAGTACATTGTTTACCTGAAAGTTCCAGGTCCTGCTAGGGAAGGCTCTGTTAAAGCTCAGATTTATTAAATAACAAACAAACAAACAAAAACCAGTGAAACCGACTCTGCCACAGAGCCCATTTTGAGTAAGAGGGACCCTACAGGACACACAAGAAGGCTTCTGTGGGTTTCTGAGACTGCAGCCTTTTTGTGGCAATATTGTTGTTGTTGTTTTGGGGTGCCGTGGGGCTGGTTCTAATATACAGGGACCCTATTCAAAATAAAAGTACCTACCCAGTCCTTTGTTCTCCTCCTACTTGTTCCTCTGCTCGAGCCACTTGTGGCACTTGTGGCAGCCACTGTCTTAGTCCATCTCCTGGAGACTCTTCCCCATTTCTCATGCCCCTTCACTTTATGAAACACGATGTCCTTCTAGAGGGCCATGTCTCGCCTAACAGCATGTCCAATGCATATAAGAAGAAGCCTTGCCATCCCTGTCTCTCAGGGACACTCTAGCCACCCTTTTCCTAGGACAGATCAGCTTGGCCTTTTAGAATCCTGGGGTTTTCAGTATTCTCCTCTAGAACAATTCTTCCTCAGTCCTTTAAATGGAATGGTTAACTTTCACTTGCATATGAGGCAAGTGACATGATCATAGCTTGAGTTAAACATAATGTACCTTTGCTTTTCAATGCTTTGAAGAGTTCGTGTGCTGTAGATTTACCTAATGCAACACATCTTTTGATCTCGTGGGTGGCTGTCATGTACTCTGGTGCCAATTTGATTAAGAGGGTAGGGGTGAAGTCTGGCCTGTCAATCTGGAGATAGCCAAGGAGACCTCTGTGTGGGCATGGCTTTCTCTTGAGAATTCTGGGAAGTATCGCGGTAGCATGCTGATAGACCCTGAGTCTTGGGAACTGGAGGAGCCTGAAGAGAAGCCATGTGGGCTTACCTTGATGGAACCAGACCTCTGAAACCAGAAATGCCACAGAGAGACCCCTGTCAGCACTGAGATGCTTCTACTTCCACTGGATGTTGCTGATGGTTCATGAGACCCCGAAATGAGGAGTCATGGGGAGACCCCTGCTGGATATACAAGACTCCGCACCTACTGGCTGTGATGGTCCTGGTGTCATTGCACATGCTTTGTGAGTCGGAAGAAAACTTTGTAGACTAGTGTTGGACACTTAGGCCAATATCAGACTTATGGACTTGAATTGGACTGAGTGGGATGCTTTCTCAATGTTCCATTCTTCGTGCTCACTTTAGCAGCACATATACTCAATGTTCCCGTCCTCTTGAATATAAGCCTTTCCCTTATATCCATCTGTGTGTTTATGACTTTGTTTCCCTAGTCTACCCGGACTAATACATTGTGACTGCTATATCCATGAACGTTGATTGTGGACCCAAACAAGACACAAACCTTGACAACTTTAAGTTTTCCTCTGTTTATCATGACATTTCTTAATGCTGCAGTTGTGAGCATTTTAGTCGTCTTTACATTGAGTCAGAATTCGTAATGAAGATGGCCATCCTTGATTTTCTTCAGCAAATCCTTCAAGTCCTCTTCACTTTCAGCCGGTCAGGTAGTATCCTCTGAATATTGCATGTTGTTAATAAATTTTCCACCAATCCTGACACCTAGCTGTTCTTCATTTAATACACCCAATCCAGTTTCTTTGATGACTTGTTCAGCATATGGATTGAATAAGTATCATGAGCGGATACAACCCTGATGCATAAGGTTCCTAATTTTAAACCACGTAATATTTCCTTGTTTTGTCCTCCCAACTGCCTCACTGTATGTACAAGCACTCAGGTGCACCACTGAGTGTTTTGGAATTCCCATTCATCTCTGTAGTTTGTTACCGCCCGTGCAGTATCTATGACTCGGCATAGGCACTTAAAGGCAAGTCGACACCTTTCTGGTATTCTCTGCTTTCAGCCAAGCACTTCCTCTTGTGAATCCAGCCTGCACCTCGAGCAACTCCTTGTCAATGTACTGATGACAGCTGTTGACATCAGGAGTCGTTCATTTCTTCGTCATATTAGTGACATTGCCCTAGAGTTGGAGTACTCTGTGGAGGCTCATTCCCGGGAAATAAGGACAAATATGGAACTCTTCCAGTCAGTTAGCTAAGTAGCTTGTGTTAGGCTGGATTGGCAAGAAAAACAAACCCAGGGTAAAAGAAAGAGCTTTTATACAGAAGTAATCATTTATCATGAAAACATATCAGCCTATTCCAACCCCTGTCCATTAATCTGATACTTGTCCACAAGTCCCTCTTCAGACTCACCGAGCCACACGTGATGATGCAGAATGCAGGGATGTTACAAGGTGGTGGGTGTGAGGATCCAATGGTGGTTAGAATATCTACAGGGCCCTGGCACGACCAGGCTCTTCCAGCAGGAAGGTAAAGGCAGAGCGTGAAGGGTTCCCAGAACCCTCATTAGGAGAAGGCCACACTCACAAGTAAGCAACATCAAGTTGTGGTCTGGCAAGTTGAATACCAACCCTGCACATTTTTTAAATCATTTTATTGGGGGCTCATACATAGCTTATACAATCCATACATACATATACTGTGCCAAGCACCTTCACGTGCCAGCTGCCATCATCATTCTTCCAATATCTGCTTTTCCACTTGAGCCCATTACATCAGCTTTCCTCTCCTGCCTTTCTCCCCCCCCCCGCCCACCAGTCCTC
>PVJH01038174.1:0-17369 GCA_004026705.1 Nesogale talazaci | reverse complement strand
TGTGTCTTTCTCTTTTTGTTTTCAACATTTCCACTCTGATCACCAATAATTATCAATGCATCTTGCCTAAATAGTTGATCAATTTCAGACTGGGAATGTTGATATAATGCTTAAGTTCTTCCTAACTAATTTTAGTGTTCAAGGATCTCATCTTATTTAGATCTACAATAAATGCTCATAGAAGGAGAAGTCCAGCAGCTCCACAGGAGCAAAAGGCTGGGCCTTCTGCTCCCACCACCAGAGGGCAGTGATGGACCCTAAAAAGCAAAACAAAACAAAACAAAAGAAGTAGAAGTCCAGAGATCAAACAATGCATTCCAGGGCTGAGCTCCGGTGGCGTAAGTAGTTGAGTGCGGAACTGCAGCCCACAGGTTTGGCGGTTCAAATCCAGCGGCGGCTGGGTAGTGCCCATGACCACCAGAGGCAGTGATGCCCACAAAAAGAAAAAAAAAACCAATGCATTCCATTCGGTAAATGTGTTGCATAAAAAAAAACTCTTTAAAATGTTGAAAAGAAAAAGAAAAGAGGCTATTTTCAGGTCTAAAATGCACCTGACCCAAGCCATGGTATTTCCAGTCACCTCATATGCATGTGAAAATTGGATACTGGATAAAGAAGACTGAAGAAAGATCCATGCATTTTAACTCTGGTGTTGGAGAATATTCAAAGTATCGTGGACTGCCAAAGGGACAAACAAAACTGTCTTGGAAAATTTGCAATCAGAATGTTCCTTAGAGGCAAGGATAGTGAGACTGCAGCTTATGTATTTTGGTCATGTCAGGAGAGACCAGTCCCTGGAGAAGGACATCATGTTTGGTAAAGCAGCAGGACAGCAAAAAAGAGGTAGGGCCTCAACAAAATGGATTGGCACAGAGGCTCTATAACAATGGGCTGAAACATAACAATGGTAAAGATGTAGGCTGAGCCCCCGTGGCGCAGTGGTTGAGTGCAGGGGACTGCGGCCCCTGGGCTTGGCGGTTCAAATCCAGCAGCAGCTCTTCAGGAGCAAGACTGGGTCGCTCCCACAACCACCAGAGTGCAGTGATTGCCCCTCCCCCCCAAAAAATTGTAAGGATAGCACAGGACCAGACAAAATTTCTTTCTGTCTTACATGTGGTTGATATGTGTCAGAGTCTACTTGACAATACCTAACAACGGCAACAACAATTTTAATGGTTGGTGCGCTAATTTGAATAATACTTGAATTGATTGGAATTCCTTGAAGATGGATAGAAATGACCCTATCACAGTCAACATTGCCCTTTAAGATCTTGATTGTGTCATTTCAAGCATAGTAAATCATGTGACGGCCTGATTCAAAATGACCAATACCAACTCATTTCAGCTCACTAACAACTAAGATATAGATCTCTATGTGTTGCATTTCACTTTTTTTTTTTTGGCGGGGGGCGCATCACGGCTCTCCGGTGGTGGGAGTAGGAGGCCCAGCTCCACTGCTGGAATTGAACCTCCGTCCCAGTGGGCCGCAGTCCCGCGCACAACCACTATGCCATCGGGGCTCAGCCCTGCATTTCACTTTTAATGACTTCTGTTTTCCTAGACTTATACTTCTTATATTCCAAATTCTGATTATTGGTAGATTTTGACAGCTCTTTCTTCTCATTTTGATTTGTACCCCGTCAACAGGCTTTACTTTCTTCGCATCAGTATGGCTGATTCTCTTTGAGAATAAAGCTCTTCCTCTGTCCTTACTGTGTGCCTTCTGATCTGAGGGGTTCATCTTCTGGCACTCTCTCTGACAATGTTCTGTTCCTATTCATTAGACTTGTATCTGACAATGGTTTGATGTTTCTCACAAGGTTTTTCAACAGCCAATTCCTCTGAAGTTGACAGCCTATTCCTTCTCTGTGGTCTATTCTTAGTCTGAAAGCAATGATGAAATATGTTCACTTTGGGTGACCCAGCTGGTATTTGAAATATTAGTGACAAAACCTCTAGCAACACACAAGCCAAAACAGAATAACAAGCTGACAGACAAGTGGTGGTCTAGTCTCGTTAGACATTTTGTATTCAAGAGCAAGTTCCAGCATCTCATCTGACATCCATTTTGGTGTTTTCTCTTCCCTGTCCTTTTAATGGCCAAAGTATACATAATTTTTCAAACACAATGTCCTGTTGTCTTCCCACAATTTGGCTGCTCTCTGTTCATTACTGTATGATGTGTCCAGTCTTTTCTTGAGATAGTCTTTGAATTCAGATATGATATGCTCAAGACCATTGGTGTTCATCGATTTGTTTTCATTTTCTCCAGCTTCCATTTGAACTTACAAATTAGCAACTGATCACTCGTTCTGCCCCTGGCCATGTTTAAACTCATGATATTGAGTTTCTCCATTGTCTCTTTCCACAGGTGCAATTGACATGATTTCTGTGCATTCCATTTGATGAGACCCTCATGGAGGGTAGCTCATACTATTGAAAAAGGTACTTTCAATGACAATGTTAGTCTTAGCCAACTAAGTCAGGAGTCAACTAAGTCCAGACAGAAGAAAGAACACCAGCCTGTGTGATCCAAAGATGAAGATAATACAATCCAAATATGACAAAGGGAAATGCATCAGAGCTTAATTTGTAAATACCTAATCTGTAGAAGGCTATAAAGCACAGTGGGATACCCAGATTCATTTGCCAAAGTACCTAGTCAAACGTCTGCCAGATCAACTTAAGCCATAGGAAAGGGGCTTGAACACCTTCACGGTTAGACAGAGTATTGTAAATTTGATTATGGTGGATCAAACATGATATAATTTGATACTTGAATCTCCCTTTTGACACATTTCACTCTACTCTAGGCTCAAGTCCTTGTTCCAGGACAGAAATTTCTTCTCTGACTTTTTGAATATTGATGATGGACTTTTCTTTCTTACTCTTTATTAGTATTTTAATCTTTATATTAGTAGTTTCTGCTTGCCATTTTATTGTTATTTTTTTATTATTGTTTCTGTTGGGTTTTTCAGTTTGTGAAGCACAGAACGAGTAGCTTCATAGCAATAATAACTGATACAATCAGTTATTAGGGATGTAGAGGAGAGGTGGGAGGTTGGGAGGGAGAAAGGATTTGGGGAGCAAACAACGAATGTGAAAGGAAGAAAGCAATAGAATTCATTGTGATGATGTACATACAACTCATTTTAAAAGAAACTTAGCCATGAAAGTGTGTGATACGTGAATAGTACATCAAGAAGACTGCTAAAAAGAAGAAAAAGAAAAGAAATCTAACTTGATCAATGGTTGCTGTGGGTGAAGGGGAAAGAGTTGTTGCTTAGGGGCATTGAGTTTATATCAATGGTGGTGGACTAATTTGGAAAAGGATATCAATAATGATTGTACAGCAGGACAAAGATAATCAATGGCACTGAATTATATAGGTAAAAGTTGTGGAATTGGGGAACATTTTGTTGTGTATATTTTTGCCACAATTAGAAAGAATTACATGAATAAAATGAGTACAAGGAAGAAGAGCGTATTCTAGAATTGAAGATGACAATTGTATAATTCTTCCTGATATGACTGAATTATTGAATTATATGACATATGGATGAAGTGCTAATAAAACTTTTTAAAAATGTTATTAGTCTTGCAAATTTCTGTCATAGGATCACCAGTATAGTTTCTATCAAAAAAGTCATATTATCTTCTAACTACTGACCCTCCTTTCTGTTCTTTGATTGTTAAGCTTTATTTCATAATCATAAACTTAGGGCTATAAGGCAAGTAGGAAACACACAGAATTGGAATGAGAGCCCAAAGATTAACTGATACTGCAAACACATTGGGACTAGAAGGGTGATTTCCCAAACTATACAAGGAATGGTTTGGTGCTTAAGATAAAACATGAGATACAGATAAAATTTATTAGAGTAGTCCACAGTCAGCAATGGTGATCTTTTTGCTGGTCTTGCCCTTCCTGGGCCCAAAATGTTCCATGGCTTCCATAATATTCATGCCTTCTTTCCCCTCACCAAAGACTCATCCGACCATTCAGTCTTAGCGGTGCATATAAAAAAACTGAGAACAATTAGTATTGAGACCAATGCTTGCCATGGACAAAATGCCAGGACCTGTGTGCGTCAGGGTGAAGTTCTTATCAACATACTATCTCCATAGTTGGACTTGCCACCAGTGCCATTTGGTGTGGGAAGTCACCACCCTGGCACATAAACCCTGGAATGAGTCTGTGGAAGCAGGAACCTTTATAATCAAGTCCTTTCTCCCCAGTGCTCAGAATGAGGAAGTTTTCTGCTGTCTCTGGAACTTTGTCTGCAAACAGATGAACAGTTATCAAAATACACAGTAGGATTAACCATGACTGAACATAGCAGGACAAGACAAGACTATAAATTTAGGTGGGGCTGTCTGCAAAGCAGTCTTATTTCTTTTCAACTTTCACATTCCAAACAAAACAAAACAAAAAACCACATGTGATAGATATATAATCGTTTGTCAATTTGAGGATTAAGACTGTACGGGTGGCAAACAGAGTAGAAGAAAAGATGGTGCCCAGCTACCAAATGATTGAATGTCTAGAGTCTCAAAGACTTGAAGATAAATGAATCGCCATTCAGCGCAAAAACAGCAAAGCCCACATGGAAGAAGCAAACCGGCCTGTGTGATCAAGAGGGACTGAAGGGAGCAGGTATTGAGCATCAAAGAACAAGAATCACATCATTATGAATGAGGGGGAGAGTAAGGCAGGGACCTAAGGCCCACTGGTGGGTATTTGGACACCCCTTTACAGGGGAGTCACAGGGAGTAGGCAGACCAATCAGAGTGAAATTGGGCAATGATGATGCATACAAGTTTCCCCCAGTTCCTAAAGCCTCCCTCCCCCCGACTATCATGGTCCCAACTCTACCTTACAAATCCAGATGGATTGGAGAAGGGACACTGGTGGAGAGGGGAGCTGGAGACATGGGGAAACCAGGATGGGTGAGCCCCTTCAGTTGAGTGATGAGATTGACGCTGCTGGATGGGTGGAGAGAAAATGGGGTGGAGAGACGGAACCAACTGCAAGGGTATACACATAAGCTCCTATTTGAAGGACGGGCATCAGGGGAGTGGATTGGGGGAGATGTCGGACAGTGTAAGACATGACAGAACAATAATAATTTATAGAGTATTGAGGGTTGGTTGGGAAGGGAGAGCAAGGGAAGGGGGGAAAGGATGGAAAAGCTGCTATCAAGGTTCTCGAGGGGAAAGGCAGATGTTTGGAAAAAGATAACAGCAGCTGAGCCCCGGTGGCGTAGTGGTTGTGCGCAGGACTGCGGCCCACTGGGATGGAGGTTTCATTCCGGCTCCCAGGAGCAAAGGCTGGGCCTTCTACTCCCACCACCCCAGGGCAGTGATGCACTAAAAACCAAAAAACAAAAAACAAAAAAAAAAGATAACAGCAGCAGACATGAGAAAGTGCTTGGCACAGTATGTTTATTTATGTATTGTGAAAAACAATGTATGAGCCCCCAATAAAATGATTTTTAATTTTTTTTTAAAAAAACATAGGGTGAAATGTAGCCCATCAGTCTGGAGATAGCCAATGAGACCTCTGTGTGGACATGGCCTTCTCCTGAGAATTCTGGGGAATCTGGTACCTCCTTCTTGAAGACAGGAGACACTATCTCTCTCAGTTCACTTCCTTGAAGAATACTGATAATGCTCATTGCCTGAGAGACTTTACTGACAAGGCTGGCTCCCTGTGAGACATTCCTGAGAAGAAACCACATGGACCTACCCTGAAGGAGCAAGAAATCTGGACCTAAAGAAGCCACATGGAGGCCCCTGCAACCTCTGAGATGCTGACACCACCACTGGATTCACTGATTTGTGATTGTTCTGGAATCATTGCATGTGTTTCCTGAGTCTGAAAGGGACTTTATAGATTGATATCAGACATATGGGCTAATATCAGACTTATGACCTTGGACTGGACTGGGTTGGAATGTTCATTTCCTCTTGTACATAAACTTCTCCCTTATACACATATGTACATCTATGGATTTGTTTCTCTAGTCTACCCACACTAACACACCACACTCAGTTGATTCTGATTCAAAGTAACCCTATATGACAGGACAGAACTGCCCATGTGGATTTCTGAGATGGAAAATCTTTACAGAAGTAGAAAGTCTTTCTTCTGAAGAGTAGCTGAGGTTTTCCCACTGCTGGCCTTCTGATTAACAGCTCAACTCTGTGTCACCAGGACTCCCTTTCAGTCTCCAGTGATTCTTGATTCAGTCTCAGTGTGTCTTGATTGCACATTTGCTCAATTTCAAAATAAAACAGTTAGTAAAAAACCTTCCATCTCTTTATCTTTGGCATTAATTCTTGATGTATCAATTTGAATAATAATTGTATTAGCTTGTAGGCTAATTGTCTAGCTTGTAGGCTAATAATTGTCTTTCTTGTAGGCATCTGAATATTATCCTATTACTAATAGCATTGGTTTCAGGCAAAATGTTTTCTAAAAGAAAGATAAGCATACTAAACTCATATTAAAAGACAGAAATTATCAGATCAAGAGACATACAGAGCCAATAAAATGCCACTTACAAGAAAGAAAAACAACAAAATGACAAAGTTTGTAAAAGATAGTTAGTAATATAAATATAAAAATAAAATAAATGGTGAAAACATAAAAGGGATGGAGACTAAAATTACATAATAAAGGGACACTCCATCAAGAATTCAGAATAGATCTTAAAATGAGTAGGCTATTGATCTTCAAGTATTCCATTCCAATTTTGACAACTTCTAATTTTACTAGATTCCTGCTTGGTACATTCATTCGATATACCAATTTTAATGGATGTTTGCAAATGTTTCTTCTCATTTTCTGTTTCATCTGCACTGTGTTACTTTGTGTTAACTAGAGAAATAAATTCGCAGACACTCAAATGTGTATAAGAAAGGGCTTTATGGGACTGAGCCCCGGTGGCATAGTGATAGAGTGTGAGACTGCAGCCCACTAGGTTGGTGGTTCAAATCCAGCAGCAGCTCTCCAGGAACAAGGCTGGGTCTTCCACTTCCACCAGAGGGCAGTGATGCCAAAAAAAGGACTTTAGGTACAAGAACAATTGAATATTGAGAAAACATCCCAACCCCGTCCAGATCAAGTCCATAAGCTTGCTTTTGGCCCATATGTGCAATACCAATCTATAAAGTCCTTTTCAGATTCACAAAACACATGGAATTATGCTGAAACTAGGAAGATCACAGGTCAGTGGGTGAGAAGTCTTGTGGATCCAGTGGTGTGAGCATCTCAGTGCTGGTAGTGACATGTGGCAAGTGGCAATGGTACGTGGCTTCTCCAGCTGTGAGGCTCTGACTGTCAGCAGCCTGTCCCCATGTGTCTTTTCAGCTGCAATGTCTCCCTGGAAGTGAGTTGAGAGAGTGTGTCCCGCTTCCAAGGAGGAACACAGGAGTTCCCAGAATCCTTAGGAGAAAGACATGCCCACACAAAGGTCTCATTGGCTATGACCTGACTGATGGGCTAAACTCCATCCCTATACTCATAAGTCCTCTCAAATTGACAACAGATTATATAACTAACACAAACACTTAAAGTCCTGAAATCTCTCCCTACTCACATTATTAAGGTCAACTATTTTGAGGAGGTAACTCTTCCACAGTTGTATTTTGAGTACCATTCAACTTGTGGGGTTCATCTTCCAGCACTATATCAGCAACGTCCCACTGCCAGGTTTTTAGTGGCTAATCACTCAGAATTAGAGTGGCTATTCTTTCTTCTTAATCTGTTCTTAGTCTGGAAACTCTGCTGAAACCTGCCCACCGTGGGTAACTCTGCTAGCACTTTAAACACTGGTGGCAGTCCTTCCAGTATCACAGTACCACATAAGCTGCTACAGTATGGCAAACTGACCGATAGGTGATGGTAAGCCTCCCTATGCAGGAATAATTGTGCATCTGGATTATAGATAGTGTTGGCAAAGAATATTGACTAGACCACGGAGTACCAGAAGAAGGAATAAATCAGTCTAGCCAGACATAGAGTGCTGATTTGTCAAAGTCAGCTCAATGACACCTAACAACAATAACAGCAATCCAGGTTCTAATAGATCCATAGGTGGGACAAATGGTCTGTCCTTGACTACTGAACATTTTGCTGTTCTCACTCACTCAGTGGTAACACAGAAGAAAGGCCTGCCATCTTCTTTTGTTGTGATTATACCCATGAAAAACTCTGTGAAGTGGTTGTAATCTGTAACATATGTGGTTGCCATGTGTCAGCAATGAGTTTGATTTTTGATTTACCCAACTTCTACATAATTCTTTTTTCTTTTTACACAAGTCTTTTGAGTCACGGTTACACTTAACACTAGAAACAAGTACTTATAAAACCCCCAAAAATGCAACTTCAGAAAGTCACTATAGGACAACGGTGCCTAAATTATTTCACTCAATCACAAAGGAGCAAATACTGCATGAGTGCATTTGAGTGAAATAAATATCTGGGTCAGGCAGAAATGTAGAGGTGGAAGTTCATTAGTGGTTTCTAGAGATAGGTATGTGGAGGAAAGTGAAAAATCCTTCAGGGACTTTGAGCTCCTGTCAAGGGTGAGTGTAAAATTTAGAAATGGATAATGACCATGGTTGAGCACAATAAACATAACTAATGTTCAAAGGACATATATAGAGGTATAAATATGGGCATGTACATATGTAAACATACTTATATATAATATGATAGGGAAATAGATTTATATTAATGATAGGGAAATAGATCTATTATTTATATGTTAAGTATTAAGGCAGCAGATGGACATTGGATCTCTACTCAATTCCTCCCTCAATGCAAGAACACTTTACTCTAACAAAGTGGCATACAGTCTGACATACTCCAGACTGACTCAACCTCCGAACACGATCAACGAAGTCAAAATGTGTGCATAAGCAAATGTAGTGAAGAAAGCTGATGGTGCCTGATTATTATAAGATATAGTGTGTAGGGTCTTAAAGACTTGAAGATAAACAAGCAACCATCTAGCTGTGAAGCAACAAATTTCACATGAAAGAAGCACACCAGCCTATGTGAACATGTGACAGGATCGTGTATCAGGCATCAGAAGACCCAAAACAATCATAATGATGAGCCTAATGGAGCATGGAGTGGAGATCCAAAGCCTGTCTGTAAACAATTAAACATCCCCTCACTGGAGGGTCACAAGGAAGGACGAGCCAGCCAGGGTTCAGCATAACACCAACAAAATACACAACGTTCTCTTAGCACTTTAATGCTTTCTCTCCCTGCACTGCCCCACTCTCATGACCCTAGTTCTACCTTAGAAATCCAGTTAGACCAGAGCTTGTACAGTGGTACAGTAAGAGCTCTGGACACCCAGAATCCAGGACAGATACACCTCTCAAGACCAAGAATGAGGATAGTGATATCATGAGGCAGGGAGAAGGTGGGGAGAGAAAAGGGGAACCTACTGCAGTGATCAAAATATAACCCACACATAGACCAAGGGTGATAAACAACAGAAATATGGGTTATGGGAGAGAGTGGACAGTCCAAGATATGAAAATAATCATTTGGACTGAGCCCTTGTGGCGTAGTGGTTGAGTGCAGGACTGCGGCCCACTGGGTTGGAGGTTCAAATCCAGCAGCAGCTCTCCAGGAGCAAGGCTGGGCCTCCAGAAGGCAATGATGCCACCCCCCCCCCAAAAAAAGAAAATAATAATTTGTAATTTATCAAGAGTTCTTGAGGGTGAGGAGGGAGAGAAAAAATGAGGAGTTAATACCAAGGGCTCAAACAGAAAGAAAATGTTTTGAAAAGGATAATGGCAACATATGTATAAATATGATTGATACAGTTGATTGTTACAGAGCTATAAGAGCCCTGATAGAATGATTTTTTAAAACATAATTAATGCTGCCGAATCACAAACATGAAGAATATTGAAGTGACAAATAGTTTTGTTCCATCTATACCCCAAGTCCACTGCCAAAGAGTCCATTCTGACACATTGCTACCTTATGGAGGGTTTCCAAGGTTTTGTAAATCTTTGAGGAAGCAGACAGCCTCATCTTTCTCCTAAGGATCTATTGGCAGATTTGAACCACCACTTTGCTGTTAGCTGCCCAACATCTACCTAACAGTCCCTTGGTTATATGTACAATACCTTTACTCCAAAATAGCACATACATAAATAGCACAGAACAACTATGGGTCGAGGAAGCATCAGAAATTTCCAGGCAAACTATATCTTCCAAACTTTATATTGAATTGGAAACTGGGTAACGAAAACACAGTTTATTGTACACGTGTTCTAATGAATAGGAATTGTCTGGTTTGTTCATTGGAAATCAACCCGTCTTCCCACCCAGCCTTTATGAACAGTCTCTAATCACCTGGCTGGAGATGAAAGGCAAACATGCTCCAAGTCCTCTGTTGCTCCAATTATTCCAGTAGTGGCAGTGGCATTAATAGTGTCTAGTAACAGCCATAAAAATTAGCACCACCAAGGATAATCTGACAAAGGCTGCTTAGGCCTCAGAGAAATGAAATGTGATTGTAATGTATAAGGAGGGTAACAGATTGAATTATAGCTCAAAAAGATAGTGTCAGCTTAGCTGGGCCATGATTTTCAGCAAGTTGGCCGTTATGTAATGCTGCAATTTGACAGTGGTGTCTTGATGCAATTATCCGTTATATCATTATGATGTGATCAACTGTGATTAGCCAATTAGCGGTGATGGGATTAGGATGGTATACAACACCCTTAGTCAGGTCACAGCCCAGATCCGATATAAGGAGAATCTTCCTGGGCTGAGGCCCACGTCACCTTTATTGCAAGAGATAAAAGGATAGAAATGTGAGCAGATAAAGAGGGACCTTGGTACCATCAAGAAGGTAGAGCCAGCAGTGGAATGTGTCCTATGGACCCGAGTCTCTGCACGGAGAACTTCCTGGACCAACAGGAAGAGAGATGCCAAGACACAGAGAGATAGATGTCCAAGGAGTGCTGGGCCCGCAGGTGTTAGAAATAGACATGGGGCTCCCCAGAATGAATTTGGTAAGATTTCGGCATTCGCCCTCAATTTAAATTCTCAATTTATATGCCTGGTGTTTTCTATCATCGCACAAGAACTTAAAAAAACAGTTCACTGGACACATTTCTTCCCTAATATATATTTTTGACAAGCGTGTAAATTTACATTGTTTTAGATCATTTTAATTTTGTTAACATGCCTTTTCAAAAACATTAGCCTTGAAGAGGCGAGCACCTTCAAGACAATGTTGCCTGCTCTGTCATTGACTACCTGGCTCTTGGTATTGAATGGGGGTGGGAGATTGAGGTTGGGGGGTTCAAAACAGCCTGCAGAGCAAGCACTTGCCATGTTTCCTTGTTGCAAGCGAGAGTTCATCTCACCCTGTCTGGTCCAGCGTGGCCATCGTCCCCTTCTTCCTTGTCCATGAATTTTCTCTCATCATACTCATCCACATCCACCTTCCGGAACTGGGCCAATGAGACCATGTTCTTCAGCACCCAGGTCCCAACCAGTAACACGGTGCTACCTCGATCTATTACAGCAGCCTCAGCCTGTGTTTTCTCCTTAAAGTGCATTCTGTGGTGATATCTGTTACATAGCTAAGGCATTGAATACATGAGCTATGTCATTAATGAAAGTTGTAGGTGTTAAAAATTAATTTGCTCATAACCTTAAATGATATCTTACCTGGTATGCAAGTTTGTATTGATAATCATTTTAATCAAACCTTAAAATACATTACTTTACTTCAGATATCTATCAAATCTTCTGAGAACTATTAAAATAGTTGCTGTCCTAAAAAATGAGAGAGAGAGAGAGAGAGAAAAAAAAACTCTTCTCCTAGAGTCAGTGCTCTGAGCTCAAATATCTAGTCATCTAAGCTGTAATACTACAAATGGATTGTTCCAAATATATATATATATATATATATATACACGTATGTGTATATGTATGTATATATGAAAATCAGAGTAGATAGCCAAGATAGTGAATAAAGTTATATATATTTGGGGGGGGCATCACTGACCCCTGGTGGTGGGAGTAGGCAGTCCAGCCTTGCTCCAGGAGAGTGCTGCTGGATTTGAACCTCCAACCCAGTGGACCGCAGTCCCGCGCACAACTACTACGCCACCAGGGCTCAGCCCGGATAAAGTTATATTTTAAAAAAAAAAAAAGGATATCTACTTCTGAAAATCATCCAGGGGAAACTCTGTAGATCACAATAGTCCCATTCCCAAACAATCACAGGGATATTGCAGGACGAAGCAGTATTTTGCTGTGTGTGTGGGGGTGGGGGGGTCTCTACGAGTGGAGAGCTGGCTCCATGGTAGCTAACAGCAAGGGCATGTGTCTAAGGGCTGCACTGATGCAACATTTCTCTCCAATGGGCATGAGACTATAATGATTGATTGGCATGAGAAATCCTTATTCTTTGATCCATAATTTCATATCTAGGAAGCTATTTTAAGGAATTACGGAGGTCTACAACTACTTACAGTGCTCATGATGATGTTTCCAAAATAGTGAAAAATATCTAGCATAAGAAATTGGCTGACTCCAATGTAAAACATCTGGATACAGTAGAGCACAACGTAGCTGTGAAAAAGATGGTGCAGACCTGTATTTCCTGCACATAGGAAGTCCAGAACATTCTCTAGAGAGGGTAACTAACAAGATAGCAACTACAGAATGATCCAATTTTCTTTACAAAGAAAAGACAGGTGACTTGCTTTCTAGTTTTCCTACAATAAGCACACAGTGTGCCCCTTTTCCTATGTTAAAATACAAATATGGCATATAAGATTGTGTCGGTCAGGGTAAACTTCAGAAACAAACTCATAGACATGCCTATGGCTATAAGGAAAGGGTTTATATACAAGAGAAATGGGACATTGAGAAAGCATCCCAGCCCAATTCAGTTCAAAGTCATAAGTCTGATATTAGCCCATATGCTCAATATTAGTCTACAATGTCTCCTTCCGACTCACAAAGTCACAGGCCAATGGGTGCAGCGTCCCCGCACAGGCAGGAATGTCCCCATGGCTCCTCGCTTTCAGGGCTTAGGGCCCATCAACAGCATCCAGTGGTGGTAGAAGCAATTCAGTGCTGGCTGGGCTCTCCACATAGCTTCTCCAGCTTCAGAGGTCTGGTTCCATCAGGGTAAGGCTGTGTGGCTTCTCCTCTGGCTCCTTCAGCAACTCAGATGCTGCCATCTTGTCTTGTTCATAGTTGGTTGTCTCTGAGACTAACTCCCAAGATAGCTTCACATCTCCATGAGGGAAATATCGTGAGATTTCCCAGAAGTCTCAGGAGAAAGCCATGCCCACACGGAGGCCTCATTGGCTACTCATTGGCTATCTCCAGATTAATAGGCCAGACTCCACCCCTATATCTCAATCATGAAATTAACATAAGCACATGAACGCCACAAAAGTATAACCCAAAACTCATCACAATTGAGTCGATTCACAGTGACCTGAGAAGACAGACTAAAAGAGCCTGATTGCCTCTCCAGGGCTGTAGATTTTTTTGGAAGCAGATACCACGTGGTTCTGCCATGGAGCATCTGGTGGGTTCAAACCACCAAACTTTCAGCTCACAGCTGAGTACCTTGACCACAGTGCCACCAGGGATCCTATGTTAAAATAGATATAAAAGAAATCACCTTAAAGTATACCTTTCAAATGTGTTGTTAATGAAGTTTAGAAATACCAACTTCACACAAGGGAATATCACACACCTGAGAAATCTAATTATTAGCTATTAATCACTTATTTAATAATTAATCATCACGACTTATTTCAAAGAAATTGAATTATTTTCTCAGCCAATACTGATGGATTGGCTATTGTGCACTGAGAGCCTTTGGGTGATGCAAACAGTTCATGTTTGCATATTATCCAGAAGGTCGGTGGTTCAATTCCCCCAGAGATGCCTCAGAAGACATGCCTGGTGATGTCCTTCTGAAAGGTCACAGCCATTGAAACCCTTTAGCCCAGTTCCACTCTGACCTTCATGGATCTCCCTGAATCCACCTGACCACAACAGGTCCACTCTGAACGAGGCACAATTCGGACCAGGACAATACAAGACGAACCAGATAGAAACAGTGCTCTCAGGGAGAGAGGCCAGAAAACAAAATGGTGGTCACTTCCTATGGTGAAATATGCTATTAAAAATTAAAGAGGTTAATTAGAAAAATGGCCTCTCGGGGGAGAGAGAAGGCCTCTTCGGATAAGGTGCTCAGGGGAAGGCCTCTCCGAAGGGGTAATACAGGAGGAGCTTTTGCTAGGATGAAAAAGCAGCAGCCCAGGCAGGAGTCTTGTAGAGGCAGAAACAACAGAATGTGCTAAAACTGAGAAGGAAGGAATCAGGTACACAGACAAGTGCTTCTTGACCCTGGCTCTACTTTCGGCCTGCGTTCAAAACACACTACTGCCCCGCTCCTAGAACACAGAATAAGGACTTCTAAGGTGAGGCTGGGGATCAAAATATTCGGTTTTTAGTTTAGTTCTGTTTTATTTTAGGAGGTATTTTATTGTTTGTTTGCTCACTTACGTTTTTAATACATGACTTTTTGAGATATAGTTCATTTACCATACATCCAGTGTCACAGAACAAATGTGTCAGCTCTTTATTTAAAACAATCCAAAGAGACTTAATGAGGAAGAGAGAGTTCAGACTGGATAAACACAGATTCTCTGAGACAAAAATGAAGTGCTCTGATGCACTCTAAGAGGTGAACCCTGGGTGATTGACATTTATAACAGGGTGATTGAGTTTGAGCAAACCCACAAAGATTTTTAAATAGTTTGCATGTTGGATTCTGATTGACTAATTTTGCATGGTTTCTTGAGACCATGTTGTATAAGTTTCAATAGTTCAAGTTTCCTGAAGAGTTAGGCTAGCTTCAGTTACAGTTTTAAGAATTTCAGCTGTTTTATTTCCCCATCTCCCTGGGATCCATAGTAGGCCAGCCGTGAGGCCTGTTATTAACATTTCCTCCCCCACTCCCACCCCCTTTGATTAAGTCACCACAAGGATAAAGTGACCAGATTTTAAGTGGGACACTGCTGACCTGGGGTGGGGGGACAGTTTCTTGATTAAAAATTTGGCCTATATGGAGCAACAAAAAAAATTCATAGAATGCAAAAATAATATTGCAATATATTTATTTTAATTTTAAAATGCCGCAGGACATTGTTAAATTGTTAAAAAGCGGGATGCCTGGTCACCTTACACAAGGAGACTGTGGTAGTCACCAATCTGTTGTCAATTTGAGGATTAAGAGTATAGGAGTGGAGTCTAGCCTATCAATCTGGAGATAACCAGTGAGACCTCTATGTGGGCCTGGCCTTCTCCTGAGATTTCTGGAAAATTCGGAACTTCCACCTTGGAAGCAGGAAACACTACCTCTCTTGGTTCACTCACCTGGAGACTCTCTACTGACAAGGCTCACTTCCTGCAAGATATCCTGAGGAGAAGTCACATGGACCCACCCCAATACAGGCCTGGGACCTGGAGTAGCCACAGAGAGACCTCTGCCAGCGCTGAGATGCTTACACCACCACTGGATCCAAAGACTTTCCATCCACTGGCCTGTGGTCGTCCTGCATTTGGCATCATTGCCTGTGTTTCATGAGTCTGAAGAGGACTCTATAGGTTAGTATTAGACATATGGGCTAGTACCGCACTTAAGGACTTGGATTGGACTGAGTTAGGATTTTTTTTTGAGGGGGCATCACTGCTCTCCGGCGGTGGGAGTAGAAGGCCCAGCCCCACTTCTGGAATTGAACCTCTGTCCCAGTGGGCCACAGTCCAGCTCACAACCACTGCGCCACCGGGACTCAGCTAGGATGTTTTTTTAATGTACAATTTACCCTTCATATAAAACTCCCTCTTGTACACATATGTATGCTTATGAATTTGTTTCTCTAGTCTACCCTGACTAATGTAGAGGCAAATATCACATCACCCAACCTTTCATCTGAAATGAAATCTACATTCAGACTCACACAACACATGCAATGATGCTGAGTGCTGGAAGATCACTAACCAGTGGGGAGAAAGTCTTGTGGATCCAGAGGAGGTGAAAGCATCTTAGCACTGGTGTGGGTCTCCACGTGGCTCCAGACTCTGGCTTCCATCAGCATAGCTTCGTGTGGCTTGTCAAGAGGAATGTCTCACAGGGAGATGAAGCAGAGAGAGGGTGTGTATGTCCTCCAGTGAGCTATTTATCTCCATAGTACCTCCAAATGAGGTCATCAAGCTGTGACCTGATTGACAGGCGAGACTCCACCTCTTTGCTCTTAATAGTCTCAAATTGACACCAGATTATTTAACTAACACAGTGGTCAATGCATCAAACTATCAAAGCCAGCTTAGAAGTATAAAGGATGAAAGTACATCTGCTTCATAGGTACCATCCTTGGGCTGTTGTGGAATTGGATTCTCCTTTACCCTTAGGAGAGGTCAGATGTGTCACCTGAGGCATTTTCTCAAATGTTTGAAAAAGTGAGTCATGGGGGGAAACACAGTCAGTGACTTTGTGGCAAATTTTCTCACTGCCTCTTCTATTTCTCTAGTCATCGTCATCCAAACACAGCAAAAAGTATTAGCAGTAGCACAAATTCCTTCTTGATGGGCTAGAAATAAGTTAAGAACTGTTCTATTATCTAGCATAACCTTTGCTACAGATTTTAGAGATATTTGTTAAATAGTCATTCCATCGGAACTACCATTAGCAATTTGAGCCAAGGTAGCAGATGCTAATGGATTTGAATTTTTCATGCAGATGGAGATGACAGATGCAGCATTCAAGCAAATTGTTGGTGTTATCTACTGACCGAGCTAATTTAATAAATATGCTTTTCTCCCCATGTGGTAGAAAGCATTACTGATAATTGTGGTCTTTTTACTTGGCAATTTATCCAACTTGGTTAAATGGATATTATCCATGAATGGATATTTATCCATATATATTATATTATATATTATATATATTATATCCATATATATTATCCATAAATGGATATTATCCATGGATATTAATCCATGTGTGTTAGGCAGGGTTCTTTTGAGACACAAAACCAGGACACTTATGAGTATATAAATATAAGAGGATGGGTTTATAAAGCAAGAAGGAATATAACAACTAATTAGTCCACACAGCAGAACAGAGAGCTCAGTTCAACTCACATTTCTGAAACAGTTAATATCCTGAAACAGTTACTATACTAGATGTCCTTCAGGTCTTGTGGGCTGCTGAGTCCAAGGTCAAGGAAGCAGACAGCAGTCTCTTCGCTCAGGCAAGGCAGACAGAGTCTGCCAGGAGGCC
>PVJH01038173.1:0-17332 GCA_004026705.1 Nesogale talazaci | reverse complement strand
GGGGGGGGGGGGGGGGGGGGGGGGTGAGTTGCATCAGGGCCAGATGTGCAATTCTGTGCATTCAGCATCTGTGCTGGGCGACCCAGGTCTCCTCCTCCTCCTCCTCTGCCTTCTCCTCCTCCTCCAGGTTCCCGGCCCCAGGCCCTCCCATGTTTTCTGGTGCCCCGGGGCACTGGAGTTGGAAACCCTTCCTTAGCCTAGCCTCCTGTCATTCTGGGTGAATCTGACTTAGGGTGGAGGAAGGGAGATCCTGCCCTGTTGGGGGCAGGGTGGGGGGGGGGGACCTGGATGGATGGATAGACCTTCCCTTTCATCATCGCCTCTAGGCCAGACTGGAGGCCCTGGGGGGTACCCAGCACAGACCTGAGACTACGGCTACGCCTTCCTTGTTCTTGACTTCTCCCTTCCCAAGGGGCTGCTGAAATGCCCTATTTGCAAGTAACCGCCCCTGGTGGCCCTCATTTGCATACTCAGCACCCACCATGGCCTGCACAGGGCCTGGCCTCCCGAGGGAGTCCGCCCTGGGGAAGTCAGAGTTATCCTAGGAGGGGTGGGCAGGAGCCCAGGGCCAGTCCTGACAGGGAAAGGGGCCCTTCCTGGGGGTTGCGGGTGGCTGAGGGCCCAAGATGGAGAGCTCCAGAGGCTCCTGCTGGCACCCCCTTAGCATGCCCCCTCCTGCAGGGAAAGAACGCCCACCCCCCCCACCCACCCCCCAGCAAAGGCCTCTTGTGTGTACAAAGGGGCTTCAGAAAGCATATGGAAAGTGTCCCTTCTCTTTGAACTCCAAAGGACTTTGGGAAGTGCCCTTGTGGACGGGGTAGGGGGGGTGGGAGGGGGGCGAGGGAGCATCTGTTGGGGTTTGCGCAGCCCAAGCTGTGTGCCTGTGTCATCTCTCAGGTTCCCAGTCAAGATCTCCCTGGAAACACTCCTTGCATCCCGGGCCTCAGACTGCACAAGAGGGGTGCTCTGGGGCTGGAATTCCTGTGTAGGCACCCTTTGCCCTTTGCACACAACAGGGGGTCAGGGTCTCGAACTCACATTAACCCTGGCTGCCCAGGTGACACTGGGATCCTGACAGTCCTCTCTGGGTGGCCGGTGGAGGTCTGCCCTGGGCCAACCATATTCCAGGGTGGGTGGGAGGAGCCTAGCTGCTTGCCCCTCCCCCAGCAGACAGACCCCCCCCCCCCCCCCAGGCCCCCAGGTTGTAGGGAGGAGAAGGAAGAGTGTGTTTGATGCCCCTTCCTGGAACTGCCCCGAGTCTGTAGCTAGTTCTGGTTTGGCCTTCCGCCCTGGGCCCCAAGAGGAACCTCAGGCAGCAGCCCAGGCCCCCACCCCCACCCCAAGATCCTGCTGACACAGCCCTGCGCCTGTCATGCACGCCCTATTGATTACTCTGCCTCCTGCAGCTCTGGGTGACTGTGCATGCATGTCTGTCTGCAGGGGGTGTGTGAGAGAGAGAGAGAGACCCTGACTGACTGACTGACTGACTGACTGCAAACTGTACTCGCTGGGTCCCTTCCAGTTGGAGTTGAGTGTGTGGGCATGACACGCATGACATGACTGTTGTCGGCCTGGCATGGCACGAGTGTTGTCAGTCGGGCTGTGCTGCTGTGCGAGCCCCCGCCCCCAGTGATGGTAGGTGGAGGCTTGTGAGTCTGAGCGGCCTCTGGCATGCTTGTGACCTTCGCACCTGCTGGTGGGTTCCGCGGTGAGAAGACAAGCAGGGTTCTCGCTTCAGGAGGGTGCTGGCAGCAGGAGTCAGGCTGAGCCTGGTGGGGCGGAGGAACCAGGGGAAGCGGACTTGGGCCTCTGCACCGGACTGAGCAGGCGCCCTGGCCGAGCTCATCCTGGCCCTGGGAAAGCCTCCCTTCCCGGCTGGCTGGGCATTCAAACCCAGACAAAGGGGGGCTTTCTCTCCCGCGCCTCTTTGTTCTGCTGCCCGAGTGCTGCTCTCTGCGAGGCAAAAGCTAATTCCGCTCTCGCTCTGCAGCTGAGAAACCCCCTCTGGGCTTGCTGCTCGGGGCCGCCTCTCCTTGCCCTGCGCCCCCCACCCCCCTCTCTGGGCCCAGTGGCTTCTCTAAGACTGGGAGTTTTTCTAACAGTAGGGAGTGCTATGGGCCTGGGGCAGGGCAGGGGCTGTAGTGGAGGAAGGCCGTGGCAACTGGGGGGAGCTTGGGTGGGATGGGAGCGCTCTGAGCCCAGGGCAGCCACCAGGGGTACCAATGGTTTGAGAGTCACCTGGTCAGGGACACAGCCCAGACCTCCTCTTGCCCCTCTTCCCCCCAGTTTTCAGGGCTGCGGGAGCCAACCTGACCTCGTCTGAAGAACCTGAAACCTGCCTCTGGCCCAGCCCCGGGGGCCCTGGGCCCCCCTAACCTGCGTGAGGGGCTTAGGATGATTGACTCGATGCTGCCCAGAGGCCTCACAGCCTCACCCACCTGCCATCTAGCCTGGCATCAACGTTGGCAGTTGGACCTGGCCACCCAGGCCCCAGAGGATATGTGGCAGGGGGTAGGGGAGGACAGCTCCCCCCTCTCCAGGCCTGGGAGGGTGGATCTGGGGAGCAAGGCATTCTGGGGCCCGGGCTCCAGGGACTTCTTGACACGTTTGCCCTCCTGGACCCCTGAGCGGCCCTTGAAGGCCCCAAGAAGCCTGGGGAACAGGTCCTGCTGGCTCAGGGGCTGCTGAGGGGGGCTGAGTTGTATAGCTTTCTTCCCAATCTTCAAAGCCCAGTTCCTGGATGGTTCCTGGATCGCAGGCCTCAAGTGCTCTATCCAGAGCTTGGGGTGTGGGTCACAGTTGAGGGGCCCCAGGAAGGGCTCCCCCCACTTGGCCTTGTGGGGCATCTGGTCCCTCTCGGCCGTGGGTTGTTACCTGGGTGGGAAAGGGCCTAGTGGCTGCCAACAGAGGAGGCAGGGAGAAGTTGGGGTAGAAAAGAAGCTGTTCGTAGTTAGGGGTTGGTAGGTAGGTCTCAGCCACATCTGGGGAGGTGGTCCAGGGAGAGAGAGACCAGGCAGACGGACATTGACCGAACAGCAGGAGTAAGTGTTGCCCTCCCCGCCCCCTCCCCTGGTTTCCCAGCCAGGAGTTTGCAGTGCCCCCTGCCCACCTGCCTGTGGGCATCGTTGTGGTGGGAATCACATCACTGGCCGCCCCAGGGAGAGACCCTACTTCCCCTGCCCTTGAAAAGCTTCCTGCCCTTTCCCTCCACCCCTATAACTGAGACAAGCCCCTCATGGTCTTGAACTGGGAGAGAGGAAACGAAACGTACCCACCGTCATGCCAGGGCACTTGGGCTGCTGCTTCAGCCATGAAGTGAAAGACACTGTGGGACCCTGGGGTTCCCGTGCCAGCAGACATGACACGAGCCCCACCTCCCCACCCACTACCTGGACTGGCAGGGGCACCTCTTTGGTTCTGTCTGAAGGGACAGAGTTGCCTGAAGTTGCCTGGAGGGGCTCTCAGACTACCTCCATTCCCACCTCTGGGAGCCTGGGCCTGCCTCTTCTCTAGCCTGCGCTGAGCCACACCCCACCCCAGCCCCGGCACCCCGAGACTAGTGCTGATGAACAGGGAGCCAGGCCATGGTGTGGGTGTGTGCTAGCGGCCTGCCAGATGTTCTGGGCACGAGTGGCCTGGAGCCGGAGGGACTGCTGGAGTGTGGGCACAGGGCAGTGGCGGCGGCAGCGGGAGATTTGAGGCCAGCGTTAGAGAGGAGGAGAAAAGCCCCACGTCCTGGATGGGGCAGCCTCCCACAATGCACTGGGGCGCTCAGTAGCCCAGTCTGCCGGGCAGGCATGCGAGGACAGATCCTTGGGGGCTTCAAAGAGTTGGTGAAGAAATGGAATTGAAAGGCAGCGGGATTTCCCGCCAACTTTTTGATGCCCCCTGGTGTGGGCGAAGGTAGGTGTAACGTGCTGTGTGCGGGGTGGGCCCAGAACGTGTGCGGGCCACGTTCAGAGATAGGAGGGCGCACCAGCACCCCTGCCCGGCTCTCCACCCAGGCTCGGCTTCCAGGGAAGGGAAGAGCTCCTGGGGCAGGACCCCTGAGTCTGCTTCTCAGAAGTCTCTCCCTGGCCTGATGTTAGAAAGCCAGCTTTGGATGGAGGGTCGACCCCTGGGACTGCCCCAGTTTAGAATCCAAGAGCCTCCGCCTCCCCAACCTCCTCCTGCCCGCAGAGCCCAAGTCTTCGTTGCTAGGTAGCCAGCAGCTCAACATGGGGCCAGGCTCTTGTTGGCCCAGGTGTGAGATGGGCTGGGAGGCGCGATTCATAATGGCTGGGTGCTCTGGTTGCGAGTGAAGGTCGTGGGGTCAAGCTTGAGGGTGACTCCGAGGCCCCCACCCCCAGGACAAAAGAGAACCACCCCTTGCTGAGGGGACATTTTACTGCCAGCCAGGCTTGTGGGCAAGCCGTGCGGCACACCTTGGTGCTCTTGTTTCGCCAGGCGCTGCTGTCTGCTCCTGGAGGGAGCTCGGGCCACCGTGGGGCCTGGCTGGGCAGCGGGTGGAGAAGGCCAGCCGCGAAGCCATGTTGCTGAAGGAGGGCGGGTCAGCCCGTCTCCCATTGGGTGTGACGAGGCACGTGTGAATGTGGGGGACAGCGCCGTATAGGGGAGCACAGGAAGTGACCACCCTCCACCTGGCCAGGACGGGGAGGGAAGGGGTCATCGTAGAGGGCTTCCTGGAGAGTCACGGCCTTGAGGACTAGGCGAGAAGTGGGGAGACTGCGGGAAGATACTGAGCTTGGTCGGAGTGTTGGGGACAGCAAGCACCCCGGCCCCCTGGCCTGGAGAGGCTGGCTGTAAGGGAGCCTTCACTGCCGTGCTAACAGACTGAGTCGAAAGGAGGGCTCTTGAGCAAGGCAGAGACCCTGTTTAAAGAGGGGTATCTGTTGAGGAAGGGGACAATGTGGTGGGAGCCCCAGAGACCCCTGGTGTAGGGCTTGTGGGTGACAGCTTTGGACTGAGCCGAAGAGTCTCGTCATCTTGGCAGTCGGTTGCCCCCCTGCATCTTGGGGCGCTCTCCTCTAAGAGGGGGGCTCCCCCAAGAGAGAGGGGCAGCCTGGCTTGAATGAGCAAAGGCTTGGCTGTCAGTTCACCTGGGTGTGGATGCCAGCTGCCACTTCCTACCCCTGTGACTTCAGACAAAGTCCTCCCGCCTCTTTGGGTCTCAACTTCCTTTTTCTGTAACAAGCAGGGAATGCCGGTGCCCACCTCCTAGGACTGGGAAGATTAGATAAGGCGGGACAGGAAGTGTGCTTAGAGTCCAGGCTGACACCCCCCCCCCCCTCGGTTGAAGCTAGCCCAGGGTTTCGGTGGCCTGGGTCAGAGATGACCCAGCCAGCTGTTGGCAGGTCCCTGAGGTTAGCCGAGGGGATGGGGGTTGCAGAGAAGTCAGGTCGGCTGGATCAAAGGATGAGTCTGTTCTGTAAAGGGGGAGGTCGAGCTCACCCACCTTTAGGAAGGGCTGGGGCCCTCTCTGACGTCTCTTCCCCCACCTGTCCCTGCAGAAGATGCTGATGAAGCAGCAGGACCGGCTGGAGGAGAGGGAGCAGGACATCGAGGACCAGCTGTACAAACTCGAGTCCGACAAGCGCCTGGTGGAGGTAGCGCAGCCCTCGGCCCCAGGGACTTGGGGTGGGAGGAAAGACAGGATTCCGAGTTAACGCCTTCCTTAAGATCTCATGGAGGCTGAGCCCCGGTGGCGTAGTGGTTGTGTGCGGGACTGCGGCCCACAGGGTCGACGGTTCAAATCCAGCAGCCGCTCTCCAGGAGCAAGGCTGGGCCTCCTACTCCCACCAGGGCAGTGATGCCAAAAAAAAAAAAAAAAATCTCTTGGAACCCCCCCCTTTCGGTCAGCCATTTGATGTGGGTCGCCCCATCAGTGCCAGGCACTGCCGGCCCCGCGCCCCCTGAAGACTTGGAGCGCCAGGCCACGCTGCCCAGGCCTAGCGCTCACCTGCCTGCCCGGCGCCCGCAGGAGAAGGTGAGCCAGCTGAAGGAGGAGGTGCGGCTGCAGTACGAGAAGCTGCACCAGCTGCTGGACGAGGACCTGCGGCAGACGGTGGAGGTCCTGGACAAGGCCCAGGCCAAGTTCTGCAGCGAGAACGCGGCGCAGGCGCTGCACCTCGGCGAGCGCATGCAGGAGGCCAAGAAGCTGCTGGGCTCCATGCAGATGCTTTTCGACAAGACAGAGGATGTCGGCTTCATGAAGGTGGGCCCTGGGCCCGGGCCAGGGGACCCGGCAGGAGGTGGGCGGGGGGAGGGGGAAGCAGGGGGCCCTCAGTTGAAAGCTGCAGTCTTCTGAGACTCTCCCAACCCTCCAGTTTCCTTATACCCGTCTCCTCACTCACAGGCCCTGGACTCTGGAGCCAGCCTTAGGTGTGTGTGTGGGGGGCAGTCAGCACCCTCTTCTCTTTCTAGCTCTGTGACCTTGGGTGGGGCATACCACTCCTGGGTCTCAGTTCTTTCATCTAAATGGATCTGGATCTGCTTTGACTGGTCTGTCCTTTAGGAAAACACCTCCACCCCCCAAAAGGTGGGAAAGACAGAAAGGAACAAAACAGGTTGTCAACTCACTCAGTAGCTGAAGCTGACCTGAAAGACTGTGGAGCCCTTGACAGCCTTTATTTCTCTCCATGGGGGTGGGGGGAACCACCCAGTGTTTTGTTGCAGGCGTGTTCCCATGTTGCTTTGGGGGTGGGTACCCCACCCCCACGTCCCGCTGGGGATACTAAGTAATACACAGAGTAAGCACCGCAGATTTCTTGTAAAAAGTCCCAACAAGTGTCCAAATTTCAAAATTCATTTGGCTCCAAAGATTTCGGATCAAGGACAGAGGCCCTGCAGATCCCGCCTCCTCCCCCTCCTCCCCCTCCTCCTTCTCCTTCTCCTCCTCCTGGCCAGCTGCTAGAGCTGCCTCCAGGAGTATCTCCAGGGAGTCCTCCCTCGGTTCCCTCAATGAAAGAATGCTCGGTGAAGCCCCTTGTGTGACCCAAGTGGGTGTGTCTGAAGGACAGGTCCAGGTATGGGTCTTAGCCTCAGTGGGGTTCACAGCTGGGCCCCAGCAGCCACGTGGAAGAGCACCCATGTGTGTGATATTGTGGGGGGCGGGGATCCCAGGAGACTGCAAGTCCAAGAACCCTAGGCTCCAGAGGCTGAGTGAGAGCCTGTGCACCTGCATGGAGGAGGGAGACCCTCCCTGCCCCCTGCAGCCAGGAACCAGGTCACAGCAGGGATAGTGCTGTGACAGGGGAGGGGTGGTTGATGGTATTGGCTGGGTTAGGCCCACCGGTCATGAGCCTGGGCCGAGTTTGGCCCCGTCCAGGTGTACCTCCCACCTGGCTGGGGGCCTGAGTCCGAGCATGCTCAGTTTGGGGTCTTCATAGGTGTCTGATGACTGCCTGATTTCTATTCCATCCTCCTCAATGGGGACCTTTGCAGCCATGGGAGGGACAAACCCCATCCCTAAGCTGGCTATCTAACAGAGCCAGTGTCTGTCACGTTGTAAGCATTGGGTAAATGCTAACTGCGCTTATCTTCATGTTAACTGCTCTTAACTGCTCTTGGAAAATGAAACCCCTCTACCCCACTACCACCACCACCACCCTGGGCTGGAATCAGAAGGGACCCCTGCCTGGGAGAGGGAGGATGGGGCCAGCTGCCTTACCCGCTCCCCTGGGCTACCTGTCCCACCCACTGACCCTGCTCTCTCCTCCCCACCCCCCTCCAGAACACCAAGTCTGTGAAGATCCTAATGGACAGGTGAGTTGAAGGCAACCAGTCCTGGGCGGGGAGGAGCATGGAGGGTGGGCCGGGGCGGGGGACAGGCTCCCCGGTGACACCTCCTCACAGCAGATGCCCCATCCACTGTCCCCAGGACCCAGACCTGCACGGGCAGCAGTCTTTCTCCCCCTAAGATCGGCCACCTGAACTCGAAGCTCTTCCTGAACGAGGTGGCCAAGAAGGAGAAGCAGCTCCGGAAGATGCTAGAAGGTGAGGGCGGGCCTCCACGAGAGACGGGCGCGCACTCGAGCCCCTGGGGTTAGTCTTTCCTCTGAGGGCCAGTGCAGTCTCACTTTTCCGGCTGGCTTTGCCACTGGCCAAGCCTGGGTTTCTTCGGCTGTGAAACGGCAATCACAAGGGACTCCCCACTTCCTCTGGGAGCCAGTAGCGAGCACGAACCGAGACCACGGACAGACGGATGGATGGACAGATGAATGGACGCACGCGTGGCACCCTGTGCTGAGCCTGGAAGCACAGCGGGTCCCCAGGGGGGAGGGAGGCAGCCTGGGGCGCTGGTGGATGGGCCTCTGGTAACTTTGCCCCCAAACTTCCACAGGCCCCTTCAGCACGCCGGTCCCCTTCCTGCAGAGCGTCCCCCTGTACCCGTGCGGCGTGAGCAGCTCCGGGGCGGAAAAGCGCAAGCACTCCACGGCCTTCCCCGAGGCCGGCTTCCTCGAGACGTCTTCGGGCCCAGTGGGCAGCCAGTACGGGGCGGCGGGCACAGCCAGCGGCGAGGGCCAGTCCGGGCAGCCCCTGGGGCCATGCAGCTCCACCCAGCACTTGGTGGCCCTGCCAGGTGGTGCCCAGCCAGTGCACTCGAGTCCCGTGTTCCCCCCGTCGCAGTACCCCAACGGCTCTGCGGCCCAGCAGTCCATGCTCCCCCAGTACGGCGGCCGCAAGATCCTCGTCTGCTCCGTGGACAACTGTTACTGCTCTTCCGTGGCCAACCACGGCAGCCACCAGCCCTACCCCCGCTCCGGTCACTTCCCCTGGACAGTGCCCTCGCAAGAGTATTCACACCCGCTCCCGCCCACCCCCTCGGTCCCCCAGTCCCTCCCCGGCCTGGCAGTCAGAGACTGGCTGGACGCCTCCCAGCAGCCGGGCCACCAGGATTTCTACAGGGTGTACGGGCAGCCGTCCACCAAACACTACGTGACGAGTTAACGCCACGCAGGCAGCAGGGCGCTGGGGAATCTTCCCCCCCCCCTCCCAGCTCCTGGTGGCTCGGGAAATACGCATTCAGAAACGGACCTCCCTCCCTTTCCTCCCCTCCATTCCCATCTGTCTTTCCCTTTGAGATTTGGTTTTGATTTTTTTTTTTTTTTTTAACGAATCTTCAGGACGTGGAGCTGACAGTGGAGCTGGGCTGGGGCCACAGGTGGCCCTTGGAGTTGGGAGGCGGCTGTCTCAAGGCACTGAGTTCTCTGTCTCTCCCCCCTCCCTGTCCTGTGTTCTTCCACTCCACCCCCTTCCTGCCCCCCCACATCCCCAGGGCTGAAAGGTTCCAAGGCTTCCCCTGGGAGGAAGGGCCAGTGCCCCCTGCCCCCGCCCTCGGCCTGTGGGCCTGCAGTTTTTCAGTGGGGCCCGTGGTGTGAACACTGATGAAGCGATGACCTGTAGAGGGGGCAGCCTTCCTTTTTATTTTCCTCCCCCCTCAAACCAAGAATGATTTCTTCTGCTTCCTTCTCCTCACCGCCCTCCCAGAAATGGAGTTCAAAGGCCACTTCTCACGCAGCTTTTGGCATCTTCAGCCTCAGAATGGAATCTTTTCAAGACGGGAGCCCCAGGTCCAGGAAAGGGGAGAAGCAAAAGCAAATAATAATAATATTAATAATAATAAAGAGAAATAAATGAAATAATTAAAAAAAAAAAAGGAACAACAGTACAGCCCTTGTTGAGGTCAGCGGAGCTGGGGAGGGCTGCACTTCCCCCCCTCCCCCCACCCCCAGTGTTTGGACACAAGCAACTTCCTGTAGCAAGCACTCTGTCGAAGCTGTGGACTTCCTGTTCCCAGGGTGCAGGTATGACTGTAGTCTCCAGTGCACACACCAGGCTCCAACCTGCCGGTCAACAGGACGGTGCAGTCCCCACCGCCCGCTTTGCCGCGCCCCCAGCGCCCCAAGGCTCCAAGCCCGGGGCCTTTAAGCCTCGGTGTGTGGAGGGGGCCCCCGCCCCTCCAGGAGCAGAAGCTCTTCCCCGCCTGCTCTTGATCCCTGCCGTCCGTGGTCTAGCCAGCTCCAGGCATGTCAGTTTGTCAGGCACTACAAGTCTTGGCCTTGGCTGCGGCTGACAAATATTTGCGAAGGGCCTCCCAGGCCTGGCCCCATGCTGCCACGGCCTTGGCATCCCTTTGAGGTCCTGCCAATGTGCTCGCAGCTAGGACAGACAAAGGAGAAACACCTTTTGTGAGCCTCGCAACATGTGCCTCCTCCAGTCCACAAATATTTAGTAAGCGCGCACGGGGTGCCAGGTACCGAGCGCCTCTGCTCTTCTGGGCCCCCAGAGCACCAAGGGGTCCCAGGCCGACCTGTGGCGCTGGCCCCTGCCCAGGAAGGAAGGGTAGGCAGGAAAGTGACAGCGGATGGGGCTGAGGCAGATTCCCACAGCCCGCCTCAGAGCTCTCGGTGCCGTTGCGTAGGGGCCAGAAGAGACGTTCCATGCCCACCCTCTGGCAGGCTTCTCCAGGTCTCAAGCGTGGCCTTGGAACTTGGTAACGAGGCTGACTCCCCTGATCTCACGACACCCAGGAACCTGCATTCACTCCCTGGTCACACACCTTGGACTTGGAGAAGGGCTGCTCAGAGAGGCTGGCCCAGGGCCTGCCTGCCAGTGGGGCTGGAGCCGGGGCGCTGCCTGTTTTGTAAGTCTCCCGTGCCCATCTTTCAGGCACCAGGAGGAACCCGGTTTTCTCTGGGCAGGGTGGCGGCCTGAATGCCTCTCCCCTGAAAGTCTAGAGCAGTGGTTCTCAACCTAATGCCGCAACCCTTGTTGTGACCCCCCCCTCCAACATAAAATTATTAACGTGGCTACTTCATAATTACAATTTTGCAACTGTTAAGAATTAACAACCCCCGTGAAAGGGTCTTTTGACCCCCAATGGGGTCGAGACCTACCGGTTGAAGAGAACCTCAGGTCTAGAGCAATGGTGAGAGGGCTGTTCCCCTAGAGAGGCCTGGCCTAGACCAAACCAGAGCCTCCGGCCCTGCAAAGTGCCACCGCCTCGCCTTGTGGGAACAGATGACTTGTTGGGGTGGCCATGGCGGAGGCCCCAGTTTGGCCTGAAGCTCCAGTCCTGAGCTGCGTGAGCACAGCTGGCTGCCCCCGTCCCTTCTGCACCTGTGTGGGGCTAACAGCCAGTAACAGGCCCTCCTGCCCGGGCTGGATGACTGATGGGCAGAGAGGTGGAGCTCCACCCACGTGGGCTCTGGTCACACTGTGCCCAGTGTTCCAGCAGGAGCCCTTGGACATCCCCTGAGTCGAGAGTTGGCCGAGGCAGGAAGCTGCCCAATTAATTTCGTGTTTGGCTGACTTTGGTTTTCCATGATGGGAGGGGCCCATTTCCCCCTGATTCGGAGGAGAGCGCGCAGTGAGGGTCTGATAAGCCTATCTGTCGGGCTTTGGAAGCCCCACCTCGTACCGCCACACCCTTCAGCACACAGCTGTGAAGCCAGGGCGTGGCCTGGGGGGGGTGCCACAGGGAGACAACCCCACCCAGCTGTCCCCAGCCATCCAGCTGCCCCTGGCTTTGTAGGAGCAGCTGTCACCCATCTCCCCAAAGGGTCAGGGCCGAGGAGGAGGCTCAGGCAGAGCTGGTGCTGCCCCAGGACACGGTGGACTCCAGAAAGCATCTGGGGGCCCTCCCTAACCCCGACCTGGTGTGCACACCCGCAGCCCACGCCCGGGGCTCACATCCGCTAACCACTCACCCTTCCCTCCCACCCCAGGCCCCAGGCGGGGCCTGCGACCCCCTTCCCCATCCCCCCGCCCGTCGCTCCTCCCTTTTCCGGGAAAGGCCGGTGTCCCGGCCGGCCGGGGGCGGGCACTAGGGTCCAGATGTGCAGAACCCGCAGGGAGGGGGGCGATCGCTAGGGGCTTTCCTCGGCCGCCGCCCCCACTGGCCCGAGCCCTTTCATGTCGCCGCCCTCCGGGGCCAGGCCTGCAGCCGAGCCCAGCAGCTGGCCCGCTCCCAGCTGTCTCGGGGGTGAGGCCGGGCAGCTGGGGAACAGCTGCAAGGCGGGGGGCGGGAGGGGGTGCCCAGCTGCCCCCAGCAACTGCCGGAAACAGCCCCCGCGTGGAGCAGGGACGGGGGAGGGCCAGGCCGGGGGCATCTGGCCAGGACCGCCGGGAGCGAGCAGGCCCCGGATCAAAGGCCCCTCCCGGCTTCAGAGGGGCCCCCTGGGGCCCGGCACAGCCGGGAACATCGTGCCCCTAGACCCCACGGCCAAGCCCCACTTCTGGTTTTTACTGGACCCTTCACACCCATCTACGCAGACCCTCTCATTGTCACCCCGCCCCTTCCGCTGACACCTCGTCACCTTCCATCTGAGGGTGGGGGAGCGCCCAGGAAGGCCTCTGGTGCCCCCGGACACTGGCCTCCCCGCCGCCTGCGCCTGCCCAGGGGCTGGGGCTGGGGCTGGGGCTAGGCAGGGTCTGCCCAGGAAGACAGTCTGTTGTTTGAACCCTTCTCCGTGTGGGGGTGGGGAAGGAAGGTTGGCCAGTGGGTCCTGATTCGGTGGGATGGGCCCCCACCCCGCTACATGTTAGCCTCTCTTTTAGTGAGGGTTGCCCCCTACGGTTTGGGGGTTTGGAAACACTTCTTGGAGATAATTTTACAAACAGCCAGCTCCAGAACCGGGGGTCCTGGCTCTGCATCTAGGACTATTTATTGGAGCAAGGACTGGAATTCCGGGCACTGAGCGCTCACCTATCCACGACTCCGCAGACAGGCTGCACAAGGGCTTGGGATTCAGGCTCTCCCTGGGCTAACATTCCAGACCCTTCTTTGAAGGCTGAGAAGAATGGGAAAGAGATCCCAGGGTGGGCAGAGGCAGCCAGGGTTGTGGGCTCCTGGTGAGAAGCTTCCAGGGCTCTTGCAGGAAGGGGCCAGCCCGCCTGGAGAAGCCAGTTTCTTTCCATCCACAACACCCGACTTTTACCTTTGCGCCCCAGAGCTTTCTCCCCCTGCAGAGTGGGCTACGTTGAGTGTCGGACTCCAGCCCCTCTCCCTCCGAGAAACTTTTTCCAAGTCACGCGTGGAAACTTGGTGGGTTGGGCTCTCCAAACCAAAGCCATGCCCCCTGCGGTAGGTCCCTCGGGACTCACCTTGACCTTGTAGGACAAAGGAGGGTGCCCTCTGGGCTTCCCAGAGCTGTGGTCTTTACAGAAGTTCCCAAGGGTTGGAACCATTGACCTTAGCTGAACAGGCCAGTTTGGGGCTCTACCACGCTTTCAATCACATTCAATGACAATGGTGTGTGTCAATCACATCCTCTGAAGCAAAGAAGCCTTCAAGAGGCCAGGGCTGCTTCCTTGAAGTCCCTTGTCTCCCCCGGCCCTTCATGATGCAGGAGCCTGGCAGAGTTCTGTATGGGGGTGGGGGTGGTCTCCTTCAGAGGACACTGGTTTTCTTTCACCGCTATGTGGCCAGTTCATCCCAAGCTGCAAATACACAGCAAGCTGGGTGTTTATGGCTTCTCCTCGCACTAGATCCTCAATCACTGGGTCTGTGCTTTGTGTTACGGGTTATTTTCCCTTATGTACAAGAAGGCAAGAAGGGGGGTGGGGGAGAGCAAGACCAACCCTAGCTACCTTTGAGACGCATGAGAATTCCAGAACACTTCTCTTTGCACACCCTGAACCCAGAGAGGGACCAAGAGGCAACCGAACGAGGGAACGCTTGCCTGGTGTAGAATCAGGGAAGGTGTGTGCCGGGATCGGATCCTTTCCTACGTGCTCCGTCTGTATGCTGAGAAGCTGGACGGGATGAAGGAGACGTCGACGTCAGGGTTGGAGGAAGGCTCGTTCGCAGGCTGCGCTATGCCGCTGACTCAGCCTTGTTCGGTGGAAGCCAGGAGGGCTCGAGACACTTGCTGATGAAGGTCAACGTCGACAGCGTTCAAGACGGACGCCAACGCCATGGAAAGAAAAGGAAAATTCTCACAACTGGCCCCGTCTACAGCCTTATAAAAGTGGAGCAAAGATAGACGACATTAAGGATTTCGTTTTGCTTAGATCCATGGTCAGTGCTTCTAGAAGCAGCAGTCCAGGATTCAGATGATGGTTTATATTGAGCAAATCTCCCACAGAAGTCTTCTTTAAGACGTTGAAGAGCAAGGAGGTCGCTTTGCAAACAAAGGGGCACCTGACCCCAGCCCCGGCCTTTTTAATAGCCTTGGACACAGCTGGTGTAGAGAGAGGGTTCCTAAATTGGCCTGCTCACCAAGTGGTCAATTGTTCAAAACCACCAGCTGTCCTGAGGGAGAAAGATAAATGCCTACTCCTGTTTTCAGTTAGAGTCTCAGAACCCCCCGGGGGTTCCTACCTGGCCCTACAGGGCCGCTGCGAGTTGAGTTGGACCCCACTCTCTGCCAAGGGCGAGTTTCGTTGGGGGCATCTGCAGGTGAAAGTCGGATAAGGCGTCCGGAAGACCGAAGAGGAAAGGAGCCCGTTGAATGGCGGCACTGGCGAAGAATGCTGAAAGCACCATGGACTGCCAGAAGTACAAACAAATGGGCCTTAGAAGAGGTACGGCCAGAATGCTCTGTAGAATGAGGAGGGTCGGGCACGTGGTCATAGCGACCAGTCCTGGGAAACAGGCAGGATGTTTGGTGGCATGGAAGAGAGAGGCTGGGGAGCTGGGTCAACAGTGGCTCCCACAGTGGGCCCCAACATAATGGACGTGGGGTGGCGCAGAGGGGTGCTGGGAGTCAGGCCTGCCAGGTTGACACGGCGGCTGCATCCCTGGGCTGGGGCAGAGGGACAGTTGGGAGGCTGGCAGATACCGTGCCGTGTTTCCTTCTGCTGTGCCTACAGTCGCTACGGGTCTGCGCCGGTCGGACGGCACCTACAACAGCAGGGAGAAGGGGAGGGACGAGCCGGGAGAGCGTGGCAGGGGGTGGTGGTGACATGGTTTTCAACAGCTTGGAAGAAGTGCCAGGAGGGCTGAGCCCTGGTGGCGTAGTGGTTGTGCGCGGGACTGCGGCCCACTGGGATGGAGGGTCAATTCCAGCTCCACAGGAGCAAAGGCTGGGCCTCCTACTCCCACCACCGGAGAGCAGTGATGCCCCCCCCCCAAAAAAAAAAAAAAGAAGTTCCAGGTGGGGCTGAGTTCTCAGTGTCCCTCTCCTGTCACGCTGGCCTCTGGGCTGGGCTGAAACCCAGCCCAGAGTTGTAAGAGCCCCCAATAAGATGATTTTTAAAAAGTAAAACAAGGGCTGAGCCCCGGTGGCGTAGTGGTTGTGTGCGGGACTGCGGCCCACTGGGATGGAGGTTCAATTCCAGCTCCCAGGAGCAAAGGCTGGGCCTCCTACTCCCACCACCTGAGGGCAGTGATGCCTAAAAAAAAAAAAAAAAAAAAAAGTAAAACAAAACAAAATAAAACTGTCACACTCTTCTCCACTAGCTATTCTCCTCACTCCCCTCCCCTGGCTTGCTGCTCCCTCCTGGTTCTCCTCCTGATGTCACATGCTTACGGGTTTGCCATCGTGTGACCTGCCCCACTAGCTTCTATGCCCCAAGGCGTCACCGGGCTTGTCTGTTTGGTTTCAGGGTCATTCTCTACCACATTGGGACCGCACCTGGCCCGAGAAGAATCTCACTCGTGTGTGTTAAATGAATGAACAGGCCAGGAACCTCGGCTATTGGAAATACCAAGTGAGAGAGGAAGTGCTTGGATCGACCCAAAAGAACAGAACCATTGTGAGCGTTCTCAAGGCTGGAAAGCTGATGAGACCCACGGTCACCAGCACCAGCACATGACTCAGAACCCCGCTGGAGTGGGCCAGGGAGGAGGAGAGACTGAGAGGGTGCAGACGCAAGACACTAGCTAGACCATCCAGGCAGACAGCACCGATGGGCAGTGGAACCACAGAGAGGTTGAAGGCCAAGCCCAGAGAGCTGCAACCCGTGGGGACGGCTTTTGGTGTGGGCGGCGAGTCCCTGTTTGTTGGGGCAGGAGCTGTCCATGTACATTCATGCCCCTTGCCTGCTCAGTGCCTTGTCATGGACACACAGGAAGGGGGCATCTGAAGGACACACAGGACGCACAGGAAGGGTGAAATCCCCTTCACAACCTCACAGTCGGGGCACCCATATGCTTCACTGCCATTTTTCTAGCTTGGCAGAAATCTGCACCATAATCAGTTCTTCGGACAGCCCCTCACCCCTGCCACTGCTCACCTACAGTTTTGAGATGATGCCAGGATCACCAGGAACTTTTTTTTTTGATGGGCATCACTGCCGCTTGGTGGGAGTAGGAGGCCCAGCCTTGCTCCTGGAGAGCTGCTGCTGGATTTGAACCGCCAACCCAGTGGGCCACAGTCCCATGTACAACTACTACGCCACCGGGGCTCAGCCCGTGTTTTACTTTTTAAAAAACATCTTATCGGGGGCTCTTACAACTCTTATAACAATCCATACATCGGTTGCAGCAAGCACAGTTGTACATGTGTCTCCATCGTCATTTTCAAAACATTTTCTACTTGAGCCCTTGGTATCAGCTCCTCTTTTCCCCCTCCCTCCCCCACCCTCCCATCCTTGGTAAATAATAGATGATGATTATTTTCCTATCTTACACCATCCGCTGTCTCCCTTCCCCCACGTTTCTGTTGTTGGTCCCCCTGGAGTGAGTGTGTGTGTGTGTGTGTTTATATATGTTGGTCATTGATACTGGTCCTCCCTTTCTCCCCCCATCTCGCTCCCCCCACATGGCAATTTTTACAGAGGGCGAGTCGGGAAAGCTTTCCTGGGGCGATGGAGTGTGGAAGTTTCAAGAACATGAGGGAGAAAATCAGCAACTAGCTGGTGAGAGGACAGCAAGTTGAAAGGCCCCAGGCAGAATCTGCTTGGTTTCAGCCCAGCCCAGAGGCCAGCGTGACGGGAGAGGGACCCTGAGGACCAGAAGGCTGAGTGACGAGGAGTGAGGGGACAGGGACAAGGACACGAGGTCATCTGGTGAATGAATGAATAAATGCTCAGTGTCTGGACTCGTCAGGGCTTTGGAATGTCAAGGGACCGGAACACCCAAACCGTCGTCTTGAGAAGGTGGAATCGGAACCACCATGGCCGTGAACATCCTTGAAGGGTTAGGTTGGGGCCCGGGGTATGTAGGATCCAATCCGTGGTGGACCGGCCTCTAAAAAACGGGTTGGGGATGTTAATTCCCCAACGCTTGAAACTTTTCTGTGTGTACAAACAAAGCCGAAGGGGTTGGGATTATTGTACCCCCTAGGGCCCTTGAGTGACAGGAGAAGCGGCTGGGCCGCTCAAGACTTGAGTGTCTCGTGACCTCAGGCCTCAGAAGGCACCTCGGCAGAACAAGGACTCTGAC
>PVJH01038172.1:0-17349 GCA_004026705.1 Nesogale talazaci | reverse complement strand
ATGCCTTCTGCCTGTGCAGGAAGTCAACATCCTGAGGGGCCAGCTGGGCGACAAGCTGCGGATTGAGCTGGACACCGAGCCCACGGTGGACCTGAGCAGGGTGCTGGGGGAGATGCGGTGTCAGTACGAGGCCATGGTGGAGACCAACCGGCAGGACGTGGAGCAGTGGTTCCAGGCTCAGGTGAGGGGAGGCTGCAGGGCGGGGGCGGGTGTGGGTCGGTGAATGGCAAAGTCCTTGTGGTGCGACCCCTGTCCTGTGCTTCAGTCTGAGGGCATCAGCATGCAGGCCATGTCCTGCTCTGAGGAGCTGCAGTGCTGCCAGTCGGAGCTGCTGGAGCTGCGATGCGCGGTGAACGCCCTGGAAGTGGAGCGCCAGGCGCAGCACAAGCTGGTGGGTGTTCTCCTTCCCACAGGGAGAATGCAGCACACCATTACCTGGCAACTGTCTCACGATCACAGTCCTTCCACCTTCGTAGCTATTGAGAAGTGATTTCTTTTTTCATGCTTGTCCAGGGCAGACTGACCTTAGCATCACCCTTTGAAAAGTCCCTCCTTGACTGTTGAGGCATAGCCGTCCATTGCACAAAGATGGATTGAGTTCTACCTTTTACAGGCATCTCAGATACGTGGATGATTGAGATCCAGACCGTCTCGTTTTGGAAGCAGTGCTCTTGCTTACGGTTCCCTTGAGGGATTTAAGAGCCCTGGGGTGTGATTTTCTAGACTTTTCTCCATGTTGATTGAGTTTCCCACATGGTGGATATAGTAGCTCCCATATAGTTTCCACCGCTAAGATTCGAGGCAAGAAGGGTTTTCCCTGTGGGCCCTGGGTCTCTCACCCCACGCCTTTCCCTTGCAGAAAGACTGCCTGCAGAACTCCCTGTGCGAGGCCGAGGCCCGCTACAGCACGGAGCTGGCCCAGATGCAGGGCCTGATCAGGAACGTGGAGGAGCAGCTGGCTGAGATCCGAGCTGATCTAGAGCGGCAGAACCAGGAGTACCAGGTGCTGTTGGACGTGCGGGCCCGGCTGGAGGGTGAGATCACCACATACCGGGGCCTGCTGGAGAGCGAGGACTGCAAGTACGTGTGACTTGGCAATGGCTGGGCAAACCATTACCTGATTCTCAGTGCTGGTCTACTTCTGCTGTCCCCCCGACCTTGCTCAATGGCTCATGGCCTTGAAGGAGAGTGTGCCTGTCATCGACCCCTTAAAGGGAACGGCTGTCCCTTCAGGAGGGTGTATGGTGTCAGGTGTTCACCGGGGCTGCTTGGAGGAGCCAGGGACTGATGAGAGCAGGAATAGGTTTGCTCTTCAAATAGGAGATTTGGGGTTGAGCCCCGGTGGCGGAGTGGTTGAGTGCAGGATTGCGGTCCACGGGCTTGGTGGTTCAAATTCAGCAGCAGCTCTCCAGGAGCAAGGTTAGGTAGCTCCCAAGACCACCAGCGGGCAGTGATGCCAAAAAACCCCCCCAAACAAATAGATTTGCTTGTAGATCGAACAGGGTTTTAGGACTTACTTCTTACGTAAATTCTTCCTGTTGGTTTCTGTCCTTTGGGATGAAACCAGGCTCTTCCAGAAAAATCTTAATTTTAGAAGGCACTATGGAGATCATGTAGTTTAACCCCTGCTGGTGCAAATAAACACCCACTCAGCGGTGGTTCACCCAAAGGTTGAAAGCTGAAGGTCGTTCAGACGTTGTTATGCTCTGTGGGGCACAGTTAGACTCTGACCCTGACATGTGCCCAGTTGATTTCACAGTAAGTGTGTGTGTGTGTGTGTGTGTGTGTGTGTGTGTGTCAGTTGAACCCTCTGGGACCACAGGGGTTAACAGCTGAGGGGTTGAGTTGGGGCCATATTCTGTCGTTTATGGAATGGGGACTCCTTCATCAGATTTCACTCTGGTGGATGACACCTCCGTTCGGTTCCCCATTGCTAACTTGGCCTCCTTTCTCTCTCTCTGCAGACTTCCCTGCAATCCATGCGCCACTTCTGCCTCCAGTATGCCACTTTCTTGTGCCCCTCATCCGAACTGCTGTGCCCCCCTCACCTCTTGTGGGCCTGGGGCCCCCTGTGGAACTGTACTTGGAAGTCGATTCTGAATGCCTGTGCACCAGCTGCTGGCGCTCAGGCTCAGGGCTGCCCAAAGAGAAGCACTGTCCTATCTTTAGAAGTTCTTGGTTTCTAACTCATGCTGACTTTCTGGATAGGTCTAACCACAGTTGATAAGCTGCCGGAACAAAGTGGATTCTACATTGGGATTCTTCTTTTCCAGCTCTTGATTTCCGCTGAGTAAACTCCATGGCTCCATTCATCAGGGGTGGCTGATGGCACCCATAGGGGAGGTGCTAAGAGATCAGAATCAGGTTGAAGAAATATCTTGGGGTGGGGATGGGACAAGACTGGAAGGCACTTGTATGTTTTAAAGAAGCCAATGTTAACATCTGACTTTTCTAGTCTGTGACCAGGGAAGTGAGAAGCAATTTTATTCGTCTCCCTCTCAAAATCTCAATTCTCCAGACTATTTGTCTGGCTGCCATCCCTCTTCCCATCCAATTGTGTAGTAAGATCTGAACAATGATTCCATTGCTTCTGTGATTTTCCTAATGAAATCTTGAAACTTATTTATTGTACCAGTAGAGAGCTACTGGGTAAGATGATTTTAAGAGCAATGGAAAAAAATGTATGAAGGCAATGTTTTTTTTTTTTTTTTTTAAATCCTTGGCTTACTTACCTGACTCACAAGGTTATCCTTCCTCCCTGCTCCTCCCTATCTCACCACCACCCAGTGATTATGTGAGTTTGTCTCTTGGACAGACCAGGAGACCTAGCCCCTTCTCTTCCTCCTTCCTGCAATGTCCCCCACCCCATTTCTTGTAAGTCGGGCCTCCGTCAGAAATGTCAGCTCTTCTGAGATCCGCTCCCTGGCCATCAGCCTAAAGTATTCACAACCTATCACTTTCTGGCCTGCTCATTTTGGTCCTTTTGCTCTGAACTTGCTTATCTATCCATTTATATTCCCAATTAAACTGCTTCCTTGAGATAAGAGACATGCTTGGCTTTGGGCACTGTTGCTTTCTTGAGCCTAGTCCCCCTGTGACAGAGTCAACGGCTAATAAAAACTCCTTGAAAGGACATATGTTCCTCATCCTGATTTATCTTCTGGCTATAGAAACAATCATTTCATGCATCTCAAGTCTCAGATTTCCCCCCTTTTTTTTGTTGATTTCCTGCTGTAAATGGGGATAGTGTTACCTCCCCTCCTTACACCCCGACTCTGGTCTGGATTCTAAGGGAAATAACAGAGATGTGCATCCACTGGAGAAGAGGAGGGACCAGATGACTTCACACAGAGCCTATTTTGTATAGTGGTTGGATGTGCAAGTGTGAAGCCCATCGGCCCATTTCAAAGCACACACCTGTCTGCAGGCTTTTCCCTAAATACAACCAGAAGCACACAAATGAGCTTTCACCAGCAGATTTTATTTGAGCTGTTTGTATTAGAAACTTTACTTGGGGGGCCAGAACCTGCCCTTTGAGTCTGTCCAATGTGAAGAGACCCAAGGACATGCCTCCTATTTCCTTTTTCCCCTCCTTGGGACCATCAGAACCGAGTCCTAAGGTACAATACTTCAAGTCCTATGAGGCACTCCATAATTCTGACAGCCACTAAGGTCTGGGGAAAGCAGCACTGACTCGTTGGTGGTCCTGGTTTCTGGATGTGATGACCAGTGCTGTTAGACTGGGTTCTCCAGAGAAACAAAACCAGGACACTCACATATATCTATGAACGAGAACTTTATGTCTTGACCCGGAATCAAGGCTAACAGTTTGATGGAGCTGCTTGTTGGCTTCCAGCAAGAGCTTAAAGAAACATCTTCCTTTGGTCTGTTAGTCATTTTAGAACTTGGGAATGTCATGGTCAATTCATTAGGAAGAAACATCGGTGGGGAAAAAAAAGAAGGAACTTTATATCCTGGCCCCATTCAACTCAAGTTCATGGGCCCAATGCTAACTGGGTGCTCTTCAGACTCCCATGGCTACAGACCAGTGGTGCCCCATTGGTGAGGCACACGGTGCAAGGAGGCCCCAGGCTGGTGGGTGTAGAGTTGTTGAGATCCAAGGTCGGTAGGAAGATAGCAGGGCCACAGCTCCCAGGTCAGGTGGCTCCAGGGGGCTATGCCTGGGGCCAGTTACAAAGACTCATTGAGGACAAAAGGCGGAGGAGCAGAAAGAGAGAGACATGCTCACTGGTCTCCCTTACAAAAAGACCACACCCCCCATGAGGCATCATCATGGCAGGTTGGACTCCACCCCTCAACTTTCTCCCAGGTGCAAATTGACATAGTCTTTTGCTGCACCCCGCTGCCTGAACAGACTGCTCCGATTAGCCTCCCTGCTTGTCTGCTTTTTAGTTCCCAGGAGGGAACACTTCCTGGAGAAATGGAGAAGTGTCCTTGACCACCGGGATGGAGAGTAAGGCTTGGCATAGCCCAAGTCAACTCTGTCTTCATAGAGAATGGACTGCGCCTGGTCACATCTCAGAGCTCTCCTGCCCTGGACTGAAGTTAGGCCGGTCATGAGACGTGCCCCTGGGAGAATCCATCAATACTATGAAATCATCCTTTTGTCTTACTTAGGGTGTAGGAGCACGAGTCTGTTCAGAGACTGGGTTGTCTCATCTGCAGTTTCTTTTGTAGGTATTATGGTGCAGACATTATTTCTCATAAATCGTAACTTTTAGAAAATTTAATATAAGCGTAGCTCCAAGAAGATTGCAGATACTCTGCATGGCCAACTCTCCAGAATTACTACACTGCTTCATGAACCTTGATGTCAACTACCACTCCTCCCCTGAGTCGATGCCCTTACTTCCTAGGGTCCGCAATGTGATGCGCCGGCCACACCGAACTCGCTGTGTGAAAGATAATGGAACAAGTCATCGCAGTTACTGAAAAGTCCCCAGTCTGAAGTTCAGGCATTGTCTGGAGGGAAACTGGTGAAATAAGGTTCTGTTTTTGTTGTTGTTAAGGACCACCAAGCTACAACCAGCTCACAGAGACCCCCGTGCACAACAGAAAGAAACACCGCCCAGCCCCACACCATCCTCATCACTGATCAACACAAGATCTCATTGCTGCAGTCACTGTGTCCACCCATCTTGTCAAGGGCTTGCCCCTTTCTTTGCTGCCCCTCTATTTGACCACGCATGGTGTCCTTGCCTAGGGACTGGTCTCTGCTGATCACATGCCCAAAGTATGGGAGACTAAGTCTCCCCACCCTTGCCTCTAAGGAACATTGTGGTGGTACTTCTTTCAAGAGAGATTTGTTCTTTTGACAGTCTGTGGTTCTGTCAGCAGTCTTCTCCAGCACTGCCATTCAAATACACAGGTTCTTCTTCGGTCTCCCTTAGTTGATGTCCAACTTGGGTCAGGGGCACCTCAGCCCCTAAAGCAGCAGTTCTCAACCTGGGGGTTGGACCCCTTTGGGGGTTGAATGACCCTTTCACAGGGGTCACCTGATTCATAACAGTAGCAAAATTATAGTTATGAAGTACAAAAAAAATAATTTTATGTAAGATAGGTGGGGTAAACGATCTGGAGGAGAAAACAATGGGACTGATTGTTCTGGGGAGACCTGGGAGAGGAGGAGGCGGGGAAAGGAAGTGGGTGTTAACAAACCCAGTGACAAGGGAACAACAAGTGACCCAAAATTGATGGCAAGAAGGGTGTAGGAAGTCTGGTAGGGCTTCATCAAGGGCAATGCAGCCAAGAGGAATTGCTGAAACCCAGATGAAGGCTGAGTATGATAGTGAGACAAGAGGAAAGTAAAAGGAAATAGAGAAAAGAACGAGGAGGTATAGGACATTTATAGAGGTCTAAATACAGGCATGTATATATGTAAGTATATTTATAAATGACGATGGGGAAATAGATCTATGTGCATATATTTATAGGTTTAGTATTAAGGCAGCATGTGGACATTAGGCCTCTACTCAAGTACTCCCTCAATGCAAGAACACATGCTCTATTAAACTGGCATTCCATGATGCTCACCTTCCAGACACAATCACTGAAGACAAAGTGGGTGCATAAGCAAATGTGGTGAAGAAAGCTGATGGTGCCTGGCTATCCAAAGATAGAGCATCTGGAGTCTTAAAGGCTTGAAGATAAACAAGGACATCTATCTGAGAAGCAACAAATTCCACATGAAAGAAGCACAATAGCCTTTGTGATCATGAAGTGTTGATAGAATCAGGTATCAGAAATCAAAGAACAAAAAAATCATATCATTATGAATGAGGAAGAGTGCAGAGTGGAAACCCAAAGCCCATCTGTAGACAACTGGACATCCCCTTACAGGAAGGAGATGAGCCAGTGAGGGTGCAGCCTAGCACAGATAAAACATACAATTTTCTTCTCATTCTTAAATGCTTCCTCCCCAACCCCACTATCAAGATTCCAATACTACATTACAAATCCGCCTAGACCCGAGGATGTACATTGGTACAGATAAGAATGAGAAACACAGGGAATCCAGGATAGCTAAACCCCTCAGGAACAACAATTAGAACAGGGATACCAGGAGGGTAAGAGAAAAGTGGGGGGAGAAAAGGGGAATTGATCACAAGGATCTACATATAATCCCCTCCCTGGGGAACAGACAACCAAAGAAGTGGGTGAAGGGAGACATCGGACAGTGTAAGACATGACAAAATAATAATAATTGATAAATTATCAAAGGTTCGTGAGGGAGAGTGGGGGAGGGGGAAAGAAAATGTTTTGAAGGTGACGATGGCAACATAAATACAGATGTGCTTGACACAATGGAATGGATGTATGAATTATGATAAGAGTTGTGTGAGCCCCCAGTAAAATGATTTAAAAAAGACATATCCAAAATTAAAATCATTTTATGGTTGAAGGGTCACCACAACCTGAGAAACTGTGTTGAAGGGTCGTGGCATGAGGAAGGCTGAGAGCCACTGCCCTACAGTAACCTGTGACTCTCCACTTCTCTATGGAGTAGTTGTGCAGCAGCTCTACCCGAGGCCATGCGTCACCCCAACTCCTACCTGCTGCTTCCATGAGAATCGATTGTGGTTCCAAGTGAGACAAAATCCTGCCTAAAATCTTTTGTTCCACTTAGCACGCTGTTATCTATTAGTCCAGTTGTGGGAATCTTTTTTTTTTCTATGTTGAGTTGTCATCCAGACTGAAGGCTGCAACCTTTGACCTTCCTCAAATGTCCTTCCTCAAGTCTTCCTCCATGTCAGTAAGCCAGCATATGTCAGCTGCTTACCAGAAGCTGTACAGAAGCCTTTCTCCCATCCTGAGGTGCCTTCCAGCCTGTCTCTCGCCTCTTCTGGCACTGCCTCTCACACTGCTCGCCTTCTCCTCTGTTCACGAGCTTTTCAGCATCTGGCAACGTTTCCATGTCATCCGTAGGACTTTCTTTCATGGCTCAGCCCTGTGAAGTGGGCAACCTGTCCCTCTGTTGCAGTCTGAGCTTAGTCAGGAAGTTCTGTGGAACCTGCTGGCCTAGGAGAGACCAGCAACCTAACTTTCGGGGTCACAGTCATCCATCAGCCACCGTGAATAACAGTATGGCACACTGATAGGCATGTGGAGGGGCAGGTCGGGTAGCGGGCCACAATTCTCCTCTGGAGAACTGGAGGTCTGGCAGGGAGCGGCAACCCAGACACAGAGCTTGCAGGGCACTCTGCTCCCGACATGCCTGTCCTGCTGGGAAGGACGTCCCACCCCTTGCTCCCAAGATGTCTCCCTTCAGACCCCCAGGAGGCTGTTCTCCCTTTGTCCGGATAGCAGTCACGCCCAGTGGAAGCCTCTAGCCCCACTGCTATCTTTCTCCGCTTGCTCGGCCATCATGGGAGAGCTATTTGGAGAAGTCGAAAAACCTTCTTTCCTGCAGCAGGCAGGGCAGCCCTCTTCTAAGAAGAGGAAGCGGAAGGGCTAGGGACAGACCGGGAAACATCTCAGAAGAGAGTATGGGCCTGCTAGGTTGGTGTCCATTGTAGAAAGCGCGTCCTTCAGGAAAAGTCAGCTCCTGGCTTCGTCCACCTGCCTCCCGAGTCTATAGATTCTACATCTGGTGGCTTTGCTGTCCTTTTTTTTTCTGACTTTAAACAGCCGCTGCTACATCCATGGAACCTGTGTTTGCTCTTTCCCTCTTGGGTCTTTAAAATGTACATTTGGATGTAACTTTACCGTTTCGAATGGAAGCTTTATCCAGCAATGGTTTCCTCCTACCTGGAGTTACCTGTGACACTTTCTAGCACTCTAGTAGGGAAGATATAATAAAATAACTGCTATTTATTTATTTTTTAGATCATTTTTATTTAGGGCTCATACAACTCTTAGCACAATCCATCCATTCATCCACTGTTTTGGTTTTTTGTTTTTGTTTTGTTTTTTTTGGGCATCACTGCCCTCTGGTGGTGGGAGTAGGAGGCCCAGCCTTTGCTCCTGTGGAGCTGGAATTGAACCTCCATCCCAGTGGGCCGCAGTCCCACGCATAACCACTACGCCACCAGGGTTCAGCCTATACATCCATTGTATGCAAAGTACATTTGTACCTTTGATGCCATCATCATCCTCAAAACATTTTCTTTCCACTTAAGCCCTTGGTATTGGTGCCTCCTTTTTCCACCCACTTCCCACTTGCCCCTCCCTTATGGACCCTTGATAATTGATAAACTATTATAAGTTTGTCTTGTTGAATGTTGTCTGATGTTTCCCTCACCCACTTCCCCATTGTCTGCACCCCAGGGAGGAAGTCATAGGTAGATCCTTATAATTGGTTCCCCCTTTCTATCCCGTCCTCCTTCCATCCTCCCTGTGTCACCGCCACTCTCCCCACTGGGCCTAAAGGGATCATCTGTCCCGGATACCCCATGTTTCCAGTTCCTATCGGTACCCGTGTACATCCTCCGGTGCTCTTATGAGTAAAATACGAGGCTGTGGAGTCTCCCAGAGGTTAACTAGCTTGACGACGCCTATTCACGGAGCCAGTGACTGAGCCAGGATTGGGACCTAGGTTGTGAAATGACGCTCACTGAATGGCCCAGAACCCCAGGCAACACCCATTGCCCTTGGATCGAGTCTGACTCGCAGTGACTGACAGGACAGGGTAGAACTGCCTCTTTGGGTTTCTAAGGCTTTCAGTCTATGGGAGCAGACAGCCTCATCTTTCTCCTGCAGGTGGTGGCCTTGAACTGCTGACCTTGAGGCTGGCGGCTCAATGCATAAGCCAGGACACTGCCAGGTTCCTTCCTGGTTTCACTCACCCACTGTCACCAAATCGATGCCGACTCCTTGCGACCCTGTGGGACAGGGCAGAAGGACTTGTTTGTGTTTCCAAGACGGTTACTGTTTTTCGGGAGTAGAAAGGCCCTCCCAGCTCTCACAGAGCCTCTGGTGGTTTCGAACTGCCCACCTTGACGACCCCAGCCCAGGGTGTAACCGCGAAGCCCTCACAATGCCTGGTGCCTATTTCCTGTTCCATTGCCTTTGAAGAGGCAGCTCAGAGAGGACAGGGGTGAGTCAGTTCCTGCCACCAGCTCCTCTGGTGGTCGGATCTTGCTACAGGCCCTATGGAACAGGTAATGAACCAATAGCAGCGGGTGAGACGGGAGAACGTGGGATTGAGAGAGGAGCATACGCCACTGGTCGCGCAGAGCAAGTCCAAGGTGGTTCACCATGACCTTCACCTGCAGGGGGAGGGGGGCTCCTCATACCAGGAGGCCTGCGAGAGGCAAGGCCCGTGTAGGGGGTCCCCAGAAGGGGAGAGGCCCTGAAACTTGCGGAAGGAAGAGAATAAGGGAGGAGGGAAGGCTTACGTGCTGCTGGATGAGGGGCCCCCTGCTGTGAGGTGGAGAGTGTCTGAAGGTAATAGCACCTTACCAGAATCAAAACCTGCCAGAGGCACTTAGAAAGCAGAACATCAAGATGCCTGAGATGAAGGCTCTCTCTTTGCTGTGAGGGAGGATAGAGGCTTACGTGACCATTAGGTACACTTATACAGAAATTAGAACGTTACCTATTTGGTACACCTACATGTACTTATTTAGGCTTGAGATCCATGTTTGTCAGAGCTATGTCTCTCTATGTCCTCTCTATTGTCTATTGTAGAAGTAGTGTTGAGTATCTGGTTCTGAACTTCCAATCCCCTGTCTCCTGGACTCCCACTGCTTAAACATGTCTCCAAGGTCCTATTACCATTCAGTCTTCGCTTATATCAATCTGTATATTTGCAATGGCTGCAAGCTACGCATGCCACCAGTGGGCCTCAAAAAGTTGTGGGAAAGGGCCGTTATCTTTTAAGCCCCCCCTTTTTAATGTGCTTTTAAAAAATCCTTGGTATGGGTCTTCTACAATTTAAATTCATTTAGACAGTCTTCTCATGCAGCTTTATTCGTAGTCTCCCCTATGACACTCAAGCTATTGCAGTGAACATCCTTGGGAACCTTGTTCATGTACGTACGTCAGTACGAGCGAGTTTTCAAAAAGCTTCTGGAAAATTCCTACTGTTTTTCAACTCTATTTTCCACGAATCTCTTAAAGGCTCCACAGATATTCACTTGCTCAACACTTTTAGAAGGATCTACACTGGGAGTATCTTCCCTGGAATCTGCATATGCCAACACCGTCTCCTGGAGAAGCCAAGTCATGTGCTCAGCCACAAGCCTAGCCTCCACTCAGCCTGTCTATAGAGTTTGTGGCCTTCTCCGCTCTGTGATGCCACGTTAAGCAGGTCTCTAAGGAGCCCTCCACAGCCCAAACCAAGCTCACGGTCATCAGTTGACTCTGACTCATGGGGACCTTAGAGACAGAGATTCGCTGCCCCTGTGGGTTTCTGAAGCTGCACATCTTTGGGGCACCAGGAAGCGTCATCTTTCTCCTGGAGGGGCAAGCTGGTGGGTTTCAGCTGTGGACCTGGCAGTGAGCAGCCCCTTGCACAACTTATCACGGCAACCAGGACTCCTTATCATGAGCCCCGCGATGAGATCAGTGAGGAACCCCGCTGGCAGAGTCAGCAGTTTGAAACCACCGGCCACCCCACAGAAGAAAGAGGAAGCTTTCTCCTTCTTCAAAGAGTCCCAGCCTTGGAAACCACAGGAGCGGTCTCACCTTGTCCTCAGGGGCTCCGTGGCAGTGAGCTTGACTTTTAAGGGTCCAGAGTAAAGCAGACAAATGAAACCAGCTCAGAGTTGAACGATGGGTTCCCAGCCCCGTGGTTCTCCACCTTCCGCATGCCGAGATCCTTTCGTATAGTTCCCTAGCCAGAGCATTACTTCCATGGTGCCTTCATCCCTGTGATTTTGCTACTGGTATGAATCGGGTGAACCCTGTGAAAGGGTCGTTCACCCCCCCCCCCCAAGGGGGTCACAACCCACAGGTTGAGAACCGCTGAACAAGACTGTAAAATCCCACCGACTCAGCTTCCTCTTTGCTAAGTCTTTGGAGGCGGACTCTCAAAATCATGTACTTTATCTCTTCCTTGCCTTCTTCCCTAGTGCCTCTCACTGTCGCCTCCCCTGGACTCATGCCTGGTGTCTGAGAGCCGTTCACACGCAGCTGTATGAGATGGACCCCATGGGCCCAGTAAACTTTCTCTTCTTGAACAGAGTGGAGGGGGTGAGTGAGCCACCTAGGCCTCCTTACGGATCGCTAGCTTGCCCCCTGCAGGAAGAAAGCTGTGGCTAATTCCCCTCGACCCACTCCATGGACGGTTCTCCCCATCAGCCCAGAAGCCTCAGGATGTCCCAAGGCCAGGCCCGGTGTGAGGCCATGCTGCACTGCTTGTCCAGGATGCAGGGCACCGGGGGGACTTTTGCTCCCAGACAGAGAAGTGGGAGCTCCTGTGAATTAAGGAGGACCACTGGATCACCTTGCTCTTTGAGGCATCTCCTCTGTGTCCCTTCATGCCACCTAGCTCACAAAAGTGAGAAGAAGCAGTCTTTCATGTCAAGGAGGGCTCCTCCCTTCTACACGGCGGGCGGGGTGCCCTGCAGACACTGATGTCACCCCTTCTGTTGCCTGCCAGCTCCTTTGGGGAAGACCGTCAGCAGAACTCGCTGCTTTACAAAGAACTGGGCAGCATCAGTGTCATTATGCAAAGCAGACCACGCAGTAGTAGGAGTCAGAGGCTCAGAGCAGTTTTGAGAAGAGAGCATGTCAACCGGGAACGCCAAACTTTAGCTGTGATGTGTAAGAGGCAACAGCGTCATGTGGTCTGGGACAGAAGCAACCTTGATTTTCGGCAATGGGGCAATTCTTTCCAGGGAATGGGTTCAAAAACAGAAGCCTCTTTAGCAAATCAAAGGAGACCCAGTTTTAATGGCGAGGGTTCTCTGGTTTATAGTGATGCTAACGGATGGAGTGTTTGAAGATGGAAGATATGCAGATTGGACCCAGAAGTCTCTGAAGGAGAGCTTGGCCTGGAGATGCTTCTGAGGACTGCCTCAGGTTACCATCAACCTTAGGTCAATCGCCAGTGCCACAGACAACCGCACACAAGTGGGGCTGCCTCTGGGGGAGACTTCCAGACATCTACTTATTCTGCTGAGAATTCCAAGAGCCAGGTGTCCGCAGTACTCACTCCTGCTGCCTCCCAGTTGACTTTCATTGGGCTAGCTTGTTCATGAACTTGGCTCAGAGGAAGGATCTAGTTACAGTCTTTGGTGTCTTATCCCATTGGAATGTTCTCAGCCTTTGTTTTTGTTGTTAGGCACCATGGAGAAGGGTTTGAGTCCTCTTAACCCGATGGACCACAGCATGAAACCCGAGCCCACCCTCCACCGGCTTCCCCATCTTCGCTACTTCTGAGCTCCTGCCAGAGCTTCTGGATCAATCTCCCTGAGGCCCTGCCCCTCTTTCACGGACATTAACTTCACCAACCATGACGTCCTTTTTCCAGGGACTCGTTCTGCCCGATAGCATGTTCAAAGTATGTCACACAAAGTCTCAACATCCTTGATCCTTTTAAAAAATTTTATTTTAAAAATCATTTCATTGGGAGCTCATACAACTCTTATCACAATCCAAACATCTCGCCACCATGCCAAGCACATTTGTACATTTGCTGCCCTCATCATTCTCGCAACATTTGCTTTCTACTTGAGCCCTTGGTATCCGCTCCTTACTTTTTTTAACCTTCCCTCCCAAACCCGCCCTCGTGAGCCTTGATAATTTATAAATCATTATTATTTTGTCATGTCTTACACTGTCCGATGTCTCCCTTCACCCACTTTTCTGTTGCCCATCTTCCAGGGAGGGGATGATATTGTAGATCCTTTTGGTCGGTTCCCCCTTTTTACTCCACCTTCCCTCTATCCTCCCAGTATTGCCACTCTCACCACTGGCCCTGAGAGGTTTCTCTGTCCTGGATTCCCTGTGCTTCCGGTTCCTATCTGTACCACTGTATACACACTCTGGTCTAGCCGGATTTGTAAGGTAGAATCGGGATCATGATGGGGGTAGGGAGGAAACGTTTAAGAACTAGAGGAAAGTTGTATGTTTCATCATTGGTACACGGCGCCCTGACTGACTTGTCTTCTTCTCGAGACCCTGCTGTAAGAGGATTGACATCCTTGATTCTACAGAGCATTCTGACTGTCCTGTTTTCTAAAACGTATGTGGAAGTTCTCTGATAGTCCATGGTACCATCATGATTCTTCACCGACACCATAGCCCATCGACATAAATTCTTTTCCAGTTTTCCTCATTTGTGATCCGTCCCCCCCTCCCCCCCCCCATGTATGTCAGGCAATTAGAAAGGTCCTTGCAGGGATCAGGCACAACTTTGCCATCAAGGTGACGTCTTTGCTCTTCCGTGTTTTAGAGAGGTCCTGGTGCAGCAGATTTGCCCAGGGTGCTGGGTCATGTGACTGCTGTTTCCACGGACATTGATTGTGGATCCAAATTAAATAAAATCCTTGACCATGCCAACCTCTCTTCTGTTTCTCATGATGCCTCTTATCGGTTCAGTCGTGAGGAGTTTTCATTCTGTGGAAGCCTGCCTCACACTGAAGGCTGTAGTCTTTGATCCGGATCAGTAAGGATTTCAAGTGCTCCTGGCTTTCAGAAAACAGGGCTGTATCATCAGCATATGGCATGCTGTTCGTGAGCCTTCTCTCAATCCTGATGCTACCTTCTTCCTACAGTCCAATTTCTTGAATTATTTGCTCAGCCTATAGATTGAACAAGTATAGTGAAAAGATACACTCCAACACATACTTCTCTTGATTTTAAGCCACACAGTATTCTGATTTTCTTTTCAAATGACCGCCTCTTGGTCTATGTACAGACTTTACAGAAGCACGATGAAGAGTCCTGGAATTCCCCCCCTTTCCCCTAGTTGGGTGCCTTTGCAGAGCCAATAAAACACAAGTAAACATCTTTTATTAGCAAACCCATCAATTATTAGCAAAGATAAAACTTATTCCACCTCCTCTTCTGAATTTGGCTTGGTTTTTCTGACAATCCCCTGTTGATGGACTGTGTTTTGGATTACCTTCAGCACAGTTTTACTTTCATATGCTGCTAATGATCTTGTACAATGAGAACGTTTCTACCTTCCCCGGACTCTCCTTTCTTTGGAATGGGCACGTACATCGGTCTTCTCTGGTTGGTGACTGTCTTCCAAAATCTTGGCATAGACCAGTGAGTGCTCCCAGGATTACCTCTCATTGTAGTGACATCTCATTTGCTTTTCCACAAATTCCTGGAGCCTTAGTTTTCATTAATGTCTTCAGTGCAGTGGGGACTGCTTCCTTCAGTTCTTGGACTTTGCTCTAAGCAAAGAGTAATTTGTAGTCTTTAGGGTCTTCTTCAGTCTTAAGTTCCTCTAAATCTCCTTGCTCCCTTTGGAGGGACATCGCCTGGCTCACCCTTTCTCCAATGGACATCTCTGAGATTTTAGGCATATGATACATTCTCATGTTTTGAGCGCAGCCACCCCCATCCTTTTATTAAGACATAATCCTGGCATTATCCTATTCAACAGCTTGATCATATCAAGCATGTTGTAGAGTCACTACCACAATCGGTTTAAAAACATTTTCTTCCTTCCTCTACTCCTTTAGGCTCTGATACTACTCCCGCCTTTGGATTTGTCTCATATTATTTACAATCCCTTTTTTTCTTTTTCTAATTATTATTATTTTTTAAAATTTACAATCCTTGGATCACACCTGTGGATGTGCTTCTTCCACGGAGGCTTCGTTGATATCTCTCTTAGATGGCTGCTTGTTGGAAAACACAATTCTTAAGACCCACATGCTCTTCTTTCTGATAGCCGAGCCTACCATCTAAGTCCTTCACCACCCTATATCCTTTGTGCTTCCTGCATGGGCGCTCATATCAAGCAGGGCCAAGCCTTGAGAATGAATTATCCTTAGATCTGAGCTACGATGAAGCGAGTAAAACTTCTCCATGGACATTTACTGGCCTCACGGACATCTCAACATCTTCCTTTTCTGGAACACACTGTAGTGCTTTTCATTGACATGACTTCATTGCACTGTGCTCAGGTCTAGTGATGACAGGGCACACGGACACAGGGTGCTTCTTTGGGGCTCATGGTGAAGCAAAAAGGGAACAGACTCCCTGAGACATAGGGAAGGCTTCGATGGTTTATTGATCCTTTGGTAATCAATGGGGAACTGAAGGGGGTTTCAAAAAGTGTGTCTGGGAAATTCCATTGTCTTTTCATTCTATTTCCCTACTCACTGAAGCACTCTTGTATGTTATCCAGCAAGAGTTTTAGCCTCAACTTTCTTGGGAAACTTCTAGTACATAGTACTGCCTAGATGGGACTCGTTGAACTGTGTGAAATGGAAGAAAAGGGCCTCACTCCAAGAGTCCATTTGGGATATAGGTGTCCCACTCCAGTGAATCAAAATCCATATGACTTCAAACACCTTTCTCCCTTAAGTTCAGCATGTCTTTCACTACTGAAAACACGTGATGTCAACCAAAAATTCAAAGCAGAAAACAATTCTATGATGAGTTGCCACAGAAGAAAATGTGCTTTCCTCCAGTTCACTCACCTCCATCCTGGCACTGAGTGACTTTGTAGAGCTGGGAGTCGTTTAATGGGAAAGAGCACAGCAAAAGACCTAGCCCTTCTCCTCGTGCCTTCACGAGTAGCTCTTGACTTTTTGTTGAAATTTGCTGGATCTCTGTGTCCAATGTCAGTGTTCCACATCCAAAGCTTTTTGGTTCATAGAGTCTCTCTAGATACTTCTGGTCAAAATGAACTTGGACCAGATATAGGTATCCCCAGGCTAATTGCAATGCCTTCCAGGACGGCAAGAAAGACAGAAACAACCAAAAGGCCTATCTGTGGAGGAATGGAGAGGTCATGTCTGGTCCACACACACCATGGAAAGTGATGCATCGTCTAGAAAAAAGAGAAAAGAGGAAAATAAAACCAGGCTCGCAACTCACGGCACGGACAACTTTGGATCCTGAGACCAGCACCCTGATGTTACCGCTCAGGAGAGTGAGTCGAACGCAAAAAGACAAATACAACACGCCATCCATGTCATAAAGGGGAAAGCAACAAAGCAAAATTCACACTCAGAGAAGTGAATTTTGAAGGTGATGGCAAAGGTGATGTAGAGGGTTGAGGAGAGGAGGAGGAGGGACAGGGAGAAGGGGAGTGGAGAAGAGAGTGTTGGATGGGAAAAAAAAAAGAAGAGAAGGGCTATGAAACGAGTGGGATGCAGTCCTGATGAGATGGACTGTGCAGCTATGTGAAGGATGCTTTCCTTCCATGTGCTACACCCCTCGAGTTGGACAAGGAGAAGAGGTGGAGTGGGGCCCCGGGAGAAGGAGTGTCCCAGCCTTGAAAACCTTCCCATTTCTCTTCCCATCCGATCTGAACCCTGGAGCATGGAAACAGACTCCAACGCGTCTGCCGTGCATGGGTTAGTTAAAAACAGCTAAGAGCACAACCACCTTTGGCTATGTTTTTATAATGCTTAAAGTATATCAGGCATATTAACATCACTACCATTTGAAAATAAAATCCCTGTTTCTGTTGAAAAAAGTAATAAAAGCACGACCTAGCCAAACAGATTTATAGTCTTGAAAACACGTTCCAGGCTCGCTATGAATTGCAATGCACTTTATGATGTCTCCCCCCTCCCCACCTCCCAATCAAACCTCAGTAGATGGACCATTATTACAAATGGACATTTTGCCTTCAAAGGTAAGACTGGTGAGTCCCTTGGGCAAGTGAAAGAAGTCCCTGGAGCCACTCTTGTTCCAGACACCATTGATGGAGACACTTGAAGCATTTTTAAAGAGATGCAGCTTTGTCCC
>PVJH01038171.1:0-17341 GCA_004026705.1 Nesogale talazaci | reverse complement strand
AGAAACAGCATCTTTCCTGTAAAGCCAAACAAATACCTCCCTGCTCTGCAGCAAGTAAGTCTAAACCTCTTCTATTTTGTAATACTACTTCTGCTAAAGAATCTGCCTGTTCTTGCAAATCTTGTGTAGTGCCTGATGAGGCCTGCATATCCAAGATTAGCTGCCTAGATAACTTGGTATGTTGCAGTTCCAAAGGCCAAATGAGGTTTGTCATCAATCATATTTCACCTTTTTTGAAACGTAAAACCACTTGTACACTTGAGTTTTCCCCACAGTGCTGTCCATGTAAGCTGTGTTCAACATCACAACAATTCTCAGGCCACAGAATTGCAAAAATTATCCCCAGTTTCTGTGGAATTTTTTTCCTGAGCAAGGAACAAAAGTTCATAGTTGTCCTCTATTCTCTTAAAATGGCCATCACGAAAAAAGAGTTTAGAGCAAAACTGCTCTTTGAAAAAATTCATCGTGACTTGAGAGAACCTTTCTAAATGATATGATCACTAATGAAAAATGTGTACATAAGCAAATGTGGTGAGGAAAGCTGATGCTGCTTGGCTATGAAAAGATATAGTGTCTGAGGTCTTAAAGGCTTGAGTAAACAAGTGACCATCCAGCTCAGAAGCAACATGGAAGAAACACACAAGCCTGTGTGACCATTAGGATCTGGTGTTAGGCATCAAAGAACTGAAATTATATCCCAATAAATAGGGGGGATACAGATTGGTGACCCAAAGCCCAACAATAGGTGACACGACTTCCTCCTACTGAGGAGATGCAGAGAGAAGATGAGCCAGTAAAAGTACAGTGTAGTAACAATGAAATATGCATCTTTCCTTTAGTTCTCAAATGCTGCCTCCCACCCACTATCATGCTCCCAGTTCTACCAGACAAGTCGGGCTAGAACAGGAGATGTACACTGGAGTTGGAAACATGGGGAATTTAGGATGGATATTCCCTCAGGACTAGTGGTGGAAGTAGTGATACTGGGAGGTTGGAGGGATTATGGAGTAGAAAGGGGGAACCAATTTTAGGGATCTACATATAACCTCCTCTCTGGGGCATGGCCAACAGGGAAGTGAGTGAAGGGAATATTGGACAGTGTACAATATGAAATAACAATTTATAAATTATTAAAGGTCCATGGGGGGAAGGTAAATATGGGCAGGTGGAGCTGTGGGCCTAAGTGAAGGGAAGATGTTTTGAGAGTGATGATGGCAAAAAGTGTGCAAGTGAAGTCTACATACAATTGATGTATGTATGGATCATGATGGGAGGTGTATGAGTACCCAATAAAGTGATTCACTTTTTAAAAAGGGGGGGGGGAAAGAGGAGCTTTTTTGTTTGTTTGTTTTAAAGAGGAGCTTATACCAAAGGCTCAAGTGGAAAATGTTTGGAAATGAATGTGGCAACATGTGTGTAAATGTGCTTGATAGAGATGATATATTGAATGTTATAATAGCTGTAAGAGCCCCCAGTAAAATTATTTCAATTGATAAAAAGTGTTACAGTCTATGACACTCACATGGACAGTTTCACCCTGCATGATGGGGTCAGTATGACTTGGCAATGAGAAAAGAAAGCAGAGAAAATCAAGATGAAAGTGTGGAGATGTCTGTTTAATTCCAGGACAAGAACCTCTGGCGTGCCTCCAGCGTGCCTGAGTCTGGCTTAGTTCCGCTGTGAATTTCTACAGTGTTTGCAAGAACAGTGTCGAAAGAGCTTTAGGTCTTGCTCTGCAATACTTCCAGAGAGAGGTTATAGACTTTTCAGAGAGAGGGTGGAAAAAAGAACAAAAACCAGAGAATGAGCTGGGTGAATCAGGTATTTATAGAAGATGCAATAAAAGAGGATGCGGGACCAAAGAATTGCAAAAAACAAACCTTCGTTCAACATTCTGCGATGAATATTGGTGAAATCTGAACTCTAATATGAAGTGTAAGACCTTTCTTGAGTTTCCTGTGCTTCTTTATTGAATATTGAATATTGTTTTTAAGCCTTCCTAGTCTGTGTTCATGGCACTTGGAACAGCTTTCAGATTGTTTTTAATCTGCCTTGCTCTCTTTCAACTCAGACCTGTTACATACACTATTACTTTGGTTTGAAATACTCCACCATAACTTCTTTTCTTTTTTTTTCTTACCTTCTTTTTTTACTGCATCTTTGTTTGGTTAAATCATGTTTATTCAGTTGTATAGCATTTTTTTCTTGGAAACATCCATACTTCCCAAAGGTATTGTTAAGTCTTCCTCCAATGTAGTGCCAGATCATCCTGCAAATGCCTCTTAGTGCTCATCACACTTTAGGGTAATTTCCTACTTATTGTCTAAATTCCCATTAGACATTGTCTGAATCATCATTATATGAATTCCATCTCAAAAGGTGCTTATAATCTACTTTTTAAATAAACAAATACAGAAAACAGCAAGAGAGTTGTTCTCATTTTTTAAAATATTGTGCTCATTTAAAAAAGAATAGTAAAGATTATAAGATTTGGTAACATTATTAATAAAAGGGTGCAGAGACCTGGCTTTCACATTGCTCAGGCCTGAGATTCAGCAATAATAGACCATCTGCATATTGGGTGTATCCTATCATCGTTTTCTCAGCTGGTGCCTTCTTCTGCCTCAATCTCATGGGGTCAGACATTCTAATATCTGTAGATAACTCCTAATGCATTTGCAGAAATAGTTTGCATTTAAATAATCAGTTCCTTAACAACAGCAGCAACAACAACAACAAAAGAAATACATCTTCAAACCTCAAAGGAATTTCTTATGAATGCTAGGAAATGTAAGCACTGATAAAAAAGTTAGAAGAACTATTTACAGAAAGAACTTATAAAATCATAAATTACAAAAGGTAAGTGGTTAGTTACCTACTCCACAAGTATATATTATCAATGAATGTCTGAAATAATTTCTCTTTCGTGTTTTAAATAGCATGTATAAAGTCTACCTCTGAACTTTGTGATGTTATGTGATAATGGTAGGAGTTACAAAATCAGGAACCCAGGATTTAAGGAAGTTTGTTGGGTTTTGTGGTTAAGTGCACTCCAACACATAATATCTTTAGCATAAGAGAGGGAGACACCACCACCCTCTGAAATTCCGTGCCATCTTCCTGATGGTGTATTTGAGTCATTGGTAGTGGTTAGAGTAAAGGACAAAGAAACAATGGGTGAAATGAGTCAATAGTCAAGCCAAAATTCAAGTAGGTTTTTCCTAGCAGAGAGTGAGAATATTTAAGCCAGAAAATAGCCCCACCTTTAACTCAGTAGAAACATGCCCTGAATTAATGAGAAGGGCCAGGGGATAAGAATAAAAGTACAATCTCCAATTTTGTAAGTTGGTTTTAATTCCTGTATACTTCTCCTAGTAAAAACAGTTTGCTATACTAAGTGTGAGTCAGGTGTCCCAAAATTACCTTTTCCTGTACTTTGAGCAACTTGGCATAAACTGGCACCTATTTTGAGGGCCTGTAAGAGTGATAAAAGGATCCCTAGTGGCCCAGTCAGTTAAATATTGGACTGTAAAATGCAGGATGATGATTACACCCTGCCTTTACCCCACAGCTGGCCTCTCAAGCCCCTCTGTGGGAGACAGATGAGGCTGTTGAAAATGAGTTGCAAACAATAGATGGCAGTGCATTTGGCTTTGGGTATACAAGTGATTGAATGCAAACATCATTGAACAGTATCACTAGTAACACATGCATATATGATTTTGCCATTCAGTGGATGACCTCACTGCCATTCAGCTGTAGGACAGAGTAGAACTGTCTCTATGTGATTCTGAGACTTTAAGTCTCGAAAACGTAGAAAATCCCATCTTTCCCCCATGGGATGACTAGCTGTTTCAAACTGCTGCCTTGGCAGCTAACAGCACAACTCACAACCACTACCTGGTAGGGCTCCTGCAATTTTGCTGAAGATAATGCAAAAAATGGTTGCAACAGTATGTCAACAGAAAGTTGCCAGAAATTTGAGCTGGATTCAGAAAAGGATGTTTATATGGTGCATGTCAGAGGAATCGTAGCTGAAAGGAGGTAACCTGAGTTTTATTGACAATGCAATGGTACTTGATTCTATGAATCACAAATAAAACTAGGGATAATATGGAGAGGAATGGGAATATGAGGAACCTGTGTTTTCAAAAAGAACAAAGGAATACTGAAAACTTTAAAATCAGCATGTGTCAGGCCTGCATCATCTTAATCTAGGACAGGGAAAGCACAAAATTTGATGCCTAAAACATATTCCATGCAGTGATTTTTGAACATGGAGGTGTGATTACAGCTAAAATTCAGAAAATACACGACTTTATATGTACAAACATCATATTTGCTAAAATTGTGTTTATAGGGTCTTATAATTCTAAGATGTATCAGAGTTTGGTTACTGAACTTGGGGTTTTATGTTTGTTTGTTTTTAAAATTGGGGTTCATACAACTCATCAAAATCCAGCCAGCCATCCAACCATCCATCCATCCATTGTGACAATTGCATTTGTATACTTGTTGCCATCATCATTCTCAAAACATTTGCTTCGTACCTGAGCCCTTGGTATCACCTCATACTTCCCCCCCCCTTCCCTGCTCCACCTTCCTCTCAAAACCTGAATATTTGATAAATTATTATTATTTTGGCATATCTCACACTGTCCAGCGTCTCCCTTCACCCACTTTTCTGTTGTCCATCCCCCAGGGAGGCGGTTATTATTTGTAGATCCTTTTAATTGGCTCCCAATTTCTAGTCTACCCTTCCTCCTTCCTCCTAGTATGCCCATTCTCACCTCTGTTTCTTAAAGGATCATCTGTCCTGGTTTCCCTGTTTCCAGTTCCTATCTATACCAGTGTACATCCTATGGTCTAACTGGATTTGTAAGGTAGAAGTGGGATCATGATAGTGGGATGAAAGTGAGGGAGGAAGCATTTAGGAACCAGAGGAAAGTTGTATGTTTCATTGCTGCTACACTACACACTGACTGGCTCGTCTTCTCCCTGCAACCCTTCTGTAAGGAGAGGTCCAGTTGCCAACAGAGGGGCATTGTGTCTCCATGCCGCACTCCCCCTCATTCACAATGATATGATTTTTTGTTCTTTCATGCCTGATACCTGATCCCATCAACACTTCATGATGACACAGATTGGTGTGCTTCTTCCATGTGGGCTTTGTAACTTCTCAGCTTGATGGCCGCTAATTTACCTTCAAACCTTTAAAACCCCATTGGGTAAGATCTTATACTATAAATATACAGATTACTATATGGATGGCAAAAGGTTATAAAGTATTTATAATTGTACAAAACAATGAGGAAACTTCAAAACCCCTATTGATAGGTGTTTAGGCCTCAGGAGAAGAGAAGGGTACTCACTTCGAAAGATTAAAATGTTTGCACATGCCAAAGTTCAGTTCAAAATGAAAAGCTTTCACTCTATGAACTCAACAGTTAATTTAGGCATCACTTTCCAGGGACCAGAAGGTTCTTAATAAAGTTGCTGAGACAACAGCAGCTTACTCCCAGGACTCCTGCTCCTTTGTTTTTGTTTTTCACCAGCCTGCATCAGTTCACACCAAATTCATAAACTTCTTACGGGCCATTAAGAGCCTCTCAGGTGGCAACAGGTCGCTGTTAATAGCCCCAAGTGGCAGCAAACAGAAGAATCAACATACCTGATTCAGTTGATCCAAGGTGTGGACAGGGTTTCACAGTGTAGCATTTTAAGTTGATGCAAAAATTCACATGCATTATTAACGACGGGTCTAGCTCCTACCTCTGAAGAAAAGGGTGAATGCATCCACCAGACAAGGAGGTTCAAAACGGGACAAATTCATCTCATATAAATTTCCTTGTTCTTGAGTTTCAGAAGCCTTTTAATTCTTTCCTCTGTATAGATGTAGATGATAAAATAGTTGTGAAATGTGAAGCTTTTGGATTCTATTTGCTTCTTGCGTGGCATGTTATCACATCCATATTCAATGGTTAGATAATATCTCTCTTTCCTTCTGGAGTTTATATCTGATGAAGATAGAAACCACTAATATCTCCTTCAGCAATATAGTTTCTATGCCAACCTTGGCAGCTGGCATGGGAATAGAATAATAATAATTATTATTATAGAATGAAAGCACTGTGATATCTTCACAGCTTTTTATAATAATTGTTACAATTCATTTTGGAGATGGTCCCTTAATTACAAAGTGAACTATTTTGATAGACCCCTTTTGCTAGGCAGATAAAAGATATTTGTGAAGAAGAGCTGGACTGAAATAACACAACTCATAATGTTTCAGAATGGGAGACTAAGAATTTTAAAATTCTGTTTTTAAGAAGGAAAATGAGCATAACTCTCAATTCATCTAAATTAATGCAGATTAAGTTGGGAAAAATAGATAGAAAGAACAAATAATAGATAATGAATTTAAGAAGGTAAATCAAATAGCATTGCTACGCTGGTTTTAGTTTGCCTATGCACAGATTTAGTCTAAACAAAGCATTTAAAATTACAGTTGTGATTGGTTTCAGACAGGTTGTGGTAGTTATAGAATCTGGTGTCAATTTGAAACTATTACGAGTGAAAGAGTGGAGTTTAGCCTGTCAATGAAGTGGCAACATATTGATTTCATTTGGAGGCGTGACAGAGAAAAATAGCTCACTGGAAGTTAGACCCCAACTCTCGGCATAGTCTTCCTGCCAAAAAGATACACACGGCTATGATGATGGAGCTAGAGGAACCATGTGGAGACCCCTGTCAGCCCTGAGATGCTTCCACCACCACTGGACCCCCAAGACTTTTCATGCACTGGCCAGTGACCTTCCTGCATTTGGGGTCATTGTATGTACTAGGTGAGTCTAAGGAAGAATGTATGAACTAGCACCAGGCATATGAGCTACTCTAAGACTTATGGACTTGATCTGAACTGGGCCACAATGTTTTCTTAATACATGATTACTCTTGGATATAAAATCTCTTATATACACATGAGTCTCCCTAAATTTGTTTCTCTAGGCAACCTGTACTCACACATGTGTTCTCTTAATAATATATTCATGTTAGTCATTTTATGATACCTTAATAAAATGAGCAATATTTTAGCAGAAAAAAAATGTTCAATTAAAACAGTAGCGTGCAGGCAGATTTGCTGGGCCAGTGATGCTCATAGTGGAGCAATAAGCTCAGAAGGTTATGAGAACAGTGTTTTGGGTATAGAGTTCCTTGAAGGGCACAGAGAAATCAAAATCTTATTATGAAGAAGTCGTTAGAATATTGAATTGGTAAGGAAAAGACCAGGAAAATTGCACCAAGGAATTTTGTTTTCCACCACACCAGTTTATATGCTCATTCTTTGAGAGTGTCAAGGGCTGCCTGGCAAGAATTTAATGAGTGAACCATAGAGGAAGGGTTAGAAAGATGAAAATGTGGCTTCCAGATATGTACAGAACTGGATAGAGGATATACATAGAAACAAAAGCTTCACATTTTGATATTTTTGATTAATGAAGGTTTTTAGGAAGAATACTGAAAATACTATAGACTGTTAAAAGAAAAACAAATCTGTCTTGGAAGAAGTATGGCTTGAGGGCTCCTTCAAGTCAAGGATAGCAAAACTTCTTTTCACATATTTTGGGCATTTTGTCGAGAGAGACCACTCACAGAAGGACATCATGCTTGCTTGGTAAAGTAGAGAAGCAGTGAAAGAGAGGAAGTTTGCACAAAGTGATGGATTGACAAAATGTCAATCCTGCAGCAATGTGATCAAGCACAGGAACGATTGTAAGGATGGTACATGTCTGGGCAGTGTTTTGTTCTGCTGTACAGACGATCGCTGTGGGTTAGAACCTATTCAATGGCACTTAACAACAAGATTTCATAGCAACATTTGTTTCCTTTTGCTGTTCCCTCCCCAAATCATTTTATTGGGAGCTAATAGAGAATAGTCTTGTACATTTGCAATCTGTTTCAGAACACTCTCTTCTTGAACTTCTAGAGCCCAGCTCGCCTGTATACTCCTTCATTGTACTCCCCTTGCACTCCCAAGAGCCCTTATTCTACCTACTGTCTATACAGGTTCATCAATCCTGAGATTTATATACTGAAAAACAAAGAACAGGAATTCAAGAGGGTTACCCGCAATGACTAAATACATCTGAGACTAATCCCAATATGAAAAAAAAAAAAAACACCAGAGGAAACATTGAAAACCAGATCAGGCCAAATTTGAATCAGAAAGCAGATCAACTGACCAGATTTTAGCTATTCAAATCAGGTTTCTTATTTTGATATCCTATAATCATTTCTCAAATGTACTCTTCTCATTACTCTATTATGGATAGAGGGAAATCACCCAAAGCGTATTTGCTATGTATATTTCACAAATGTATCTTGGGCCTCCAACCAAAATTTCATAATTTAGCCTCTGATACTATTCCCTCCTTTGGTTTGAATTACATGGTTTTCAGTCCTTGGGTCACTGATGATGTGCTTCTTCCATGTAGACTTAGTTGACATCTCACTCAGATGACTGCCTTGTTTGGAAACAAGCCTTTAAGATCTGAGAGCCTATTTTATCTGATAGCTGGGTACCATCTAATTTCTTCACCACACTTTGCGGTAGCACCCACATCTTCTGTGTTCCTTTCCAGAGGGTGAGTATCAAGCAGGACCATGACATAAAAATCAATTGTTCTTAAATTGGGGTTAGGATTTGGTGTGAGGCCACAACTCATGTCTGGATTTTTTTAATCTGCCTTTGACTCCCTTTAGAGACACCTTTGTATAATAGTATCTTTTAAATTGCCCTTGGATCTGTGTATGTGTGACTATCTACATTTATTTCCTATAACTGTGAAAGGAGCCCTGGTTGCACAATGATTATGTTACCAGGATCTGGGTGAAAGAATGGCAGTTGAAACCCACTCACTGGATCCCTGAGTCAGTGATATATTCTCATAAAAATTACCAGACCCATTGCAATCGAATTGATTCCAAGTCAAAGTGACCCTGTAGAACAAAATAGAGGCTGAGCCCTGGTGGCGTAAGTGGTTGAGTGCGGGATTGCGGCCAGTGGGCTTGGCAGTTCAAATCCAGTGCCGGCTCTCAGGAGCAGCGCTGGGTAGCTCCCACGACCACCAGAGGGCAGTGATGCCCAAAAAACAAAACAAAACAAAACAAAACAAACAAAATAACAAAATAGAATTGCCCCATGAGATTTTCTTTTTTCATGAGACTTTCAAGGTGGAAATTTTTACAGAAAATGATTATACTAGCTAGTGTATTCAAACTTGATTTAGTAGATTCTTAACCACTGTGTACTGGAGCTCCTACCATAGTTCTTTCAAAATAGTCTGTTTTTTAGCAGTCCATGTAATTTCAATATTTTTCTTCAGCACAATTAAAACCCATTGATTCTTGTTCTGTCTACTCCATTCAGTGTTCATTTCTCACATGAATATGAGGCAATTGAAAAATACCTTGGTTTGGATTAGGTGCACCTTAGTTCTCAAAGAAATATCCTTGCTTTACAATACTTGAAGAGATTTGCAACAGATTCACTCAATACAACTCATCCCTTGATCTCTTGACTGCTGCTCTTTAAGACCCCCAGGTGCTTTTATATCTTTTGATATCTGGGCACAATCAGCTTATTCTTTTAAACTACATTTGGTTATGTTTTTTTTTAACCCATTTTGTCTTCAGTGATCATGTTGGGAAGGTGAGCATCACAGAATACCGGATTATTTGAACACAGCATTCTTGTGTTGAGGGAGTACATGAGTCGAGGCCCAATATGCATCTGCAACCTTCATTCTTAACATATAGATATAGGTACAAAGGTCTATTCTCTCATTATATTTAAATATATACACATATGCACATGCCTGTCTTTAGACCGCTAAAAGTGTCCTTTGTCTCCTGGTTCTTTCTTATCTCATGGGGTCAATTATTATAGATCAACAAAAATGGAGAAATGTTGGCATCCAGCTTCACCTTCACAATTGTTACTGCGTTTGAGCCGACTGTTGCAGTGCCTAAATCACTTCATCTTGTCTGCACTCTGCTTTGGGAGAGATCCTCCTCATGACATGTCCAAAATACATCAGAGAGTGTCTTACCATCTTTGATTCTAAAGATTATTGGGCTGTATTTTTGTTTGAGACAGGTTATTTCCATTTTCTGTAAGTCCCTATTATATTCTCTATTTTTTGCCAACACCCTAATTCAAAGGCATCAATTCTTCTTCAGTATTCCTTAATCATTATCCATTTTCACATGTATGTGAGGTGATTGTGAACACAATATATTGGCTCAGGCTCACCTTGGTCTGCAATGACACTTTTGCTTTTTAAGAGTTTAAATAAATATTTTGTAAAAATATTTGCTCAAGAGAATATTCCATTAGTTTTTCTGACTTGCTGTTTCCAATAGCATTGATTATTTTACTGGTAAGTAAAATAAAATACTTGAAAAAACAAATCTTTTCTGTTATGCTGTGACTTATTGCCCAACTTGTAAGAATTTTTATTTCCCTCATATTCAATGTATTCCAGACTGAAGTTTGTAGCCTTTGAGTTTCATGAGGTAGTGCATCTATTCTTTTTTGCTTTTGCCAAGCAAAATGTGCCACCTACATTGCAAGTTGCTATGGAGTCTTCCTCAAATCCTTATGCAATATTCTTTTACATTGTCTAGCTTTGGGGATTATTTTCTCAACAAAAATATTAAATAAGCAGGGAAAAAAGAGACAACTTTGACACATATATTTTCTGATATTAGACTATTCAGTGTTTCCTTATTCTTCACAAATGACCAATGCTATTTTCAAGTTACAGTATGGAAAGGTTTTATGGGTAAACTATTGAGTGATATGGAATGCATCACAAGAAGATAGAAAGAGGGCTGAGCCCTGGTGGCGTAAGTGGTTGAGTGCGTAACTGCAGCCCCCAGGCTTGGCGGTTTAAATCCAGCAGTGGCTGGGTAGTGCCCAGGACCACCAGAGGCAGTGATGCCCACACACACACACACATACACACACACACACACACACACAAGAAGATAGAAAGAACACATAGAATGTTAGAAGGAACGAGTTTAAATCCAACCATTGCAAGAGGGAGGCTATGAAAAATAATCAATGTTACTAAATGCTGAAGTCCAAGATACCATGAAGGAATTAGTCAAAATAGGGATCCAGGACTTGGAATACCCAATGAAATGTTCAACAAGCCAAGGAAGCACTGATATATGTCAGGAAATTTGGAAGATTGGAACTTGGCCAACTGACTAGAAAATATTCATATTTATACCCATTCCAAAGAAAAGTGAATGAACAGAATGCTCTAGAACTGTAGAAAAATATCACAGATACCACATGCATGTATAATACCAATGATCATCCAAGAACACTTGAAGCAGTCTCTTGACAGGTAGTGAAGTTCAGGTTGGATTCACAAGGTATCAAGGGTTATCACTGATATCAGATGGTGCTTGACTGAAAGCAAAGACTTCCAGAAGATATTTATTTGTGTTTACCTAACTAGGCAAAGACCTTCAACTGTGTGGGTCTTAGAAAATGATGGACAGCTTTGAAGAGAGTGGAAATTCCAGAGCAATTCACTATACGCATGCAGAAACGGTACATGAGTAAAGAGGCAGTAATGAAAGAGGACAAAGCATTACTACATGGTTTAAAAGAAACAAAGGTGTTTTGTCCAGGTTATACCCTATCGTTGTATTTATCCAGTCTGTATGCTGAGAAAATAGTCAAAGAAACTGGGCTACATCAAGAAGAAAGTGGCTCAAGAATGGAGAAAATTTACTAACAACACAACCTGCTCACTGAAAGTGAGGAGGACTTGGAGCACTTATTGATGACGATCAAGGATTGCTGTCTTTAATAAAGATTGCAAATCAATGTCAAGGAAAAAAATAGGGAACATCATAAAAAACGGGGAAAAGACTGAATTTGTCAAGGACGTCATCTTGCTTCAATTCACAAACAACGCACCTGAAAACCGCAGTCAAGGGATCAAGAGGTAAACAGCGTTAGGTGGGTCCGCTGCACGAGACCTCTTGACAGGGTTGAACAGCAACCGTTGAGGTGTGCTTTATCCGAGCCGTGGTATTTCCAATGACCTCATATATATGTGAAAGTTATAAATAGAATAAGGGAGACAGAAAAGACTTGATGCATTTGAATTATTGAATTACAGGTGAAGAATATTGAAAGCTCCATGAACTGGCAAAATCACAAACAGATGGTGAACGTTTGGGCATGTTATCAGGTGAGTCCCATCCCAGGAAAGAACATCTTGCTTGGTAAAGAAGAGGGGCAGTGAACAAGAAGGAATGACACAGGGACACAGTGACACAGGGGGCTCAAACATCAGAACAGTTGTCAGGATGGCACAGAACCGGCCAGGGTCTCGTTCTGTTGTGCATAGAGGTTGCTATGGATCGGAACAGATTTGATGGCATCTAACAATTACCACCTTTTGTTTTATATTCAGCTTCCTCTTGAGCACATTTAGGTGTTCTGGGATTTTTACTCTTCATCATGCAACACACAATTTTTTTTTTTGTCATCCACACAGTCAAATCCTTGTGTATAAGTATCCTCTGCTTTCAGTCAAGGACCAATGTCAACAATGATGTTTCTTGATTGATGTCCTCTCCTGAATCTGGTTAGAATTTCTGGAAGTTTTTTATTGATGTATTGTGCCAAACATAATGGATGGATGGAGAGAAGGTGGGGAAGGGAGACAGAACCAACTGCAAGAATCTACATATGACCTGTCTGGAGGACAGGCATCAGGGAAGTGGGTTGAGGGAGGTCTCGGGCAGGGTAAGATATGACAGAACAATTATAATTTATAAAATATTGAGGGTTGATGGGGGAGGGAGAGCAGGGGAACAGGGGAGGGCTTGGAGGAACCGATACCAGGTGCTCGGGGGAAAGGGCGGATGTCTGGAGAATGATGACGGCAGCGGACGTGCAAAGGTGCTTGCCACAGTATGTTTATTTATGTATTGGAAAAACAATGTACGAGCCCCTGACAAAATGATTTTGAATTAAAAAAAAAAGATCACCAGCAAGATTTTACTTGTGTATGATACTAACTATATTGCTTGATAATTTCAGAATTCTGAGTACTGTAGCACCCGTTTGCAGGAGAATGGGTAAAAAGAAAATCTTCCAAAATTTATTGGTTAGGTAACTTTTGAAATATGTTGGCATAGAGTAGTGAGCATCTTCAACACTGCATCAATTGGTTGAAACATTTCCTCAATTCCTCAAGCCAGATTTTTCATGAATGCCTTCAATGCAGCTTAAACATCTTCTTTTAATAATGTTGAGTTTTGATCATATGTACCTTCCTGAAATGGGTGAATGTAAACTAACTCTTGACTTTTGTACTTACTCTGTGTCTTCCTTCATTTTCTTTGATTGGATCTTGTGTGTTTTCAAATTCACCTTGAGAAACACTATGTCTGTTCCACTATTTGAGGTTTCTGACTCCTGATCCTTGCACATTTTAGTACAATATGTTTCCCTCTTTTCTTGAGTTGCCCTTTGGAGCATTCTGTTTTAGGCTTCAAGTGAGCTCTCAAAAGTTTATGAGAAAATTATAATGTCCTTTATTTCCATTTCCCCATAAATGTTTTTCAAGATCTCTTGCATATAAATGATTTCCATTTCTAACTCAATTTCAACTGTAATAACTCTTTTTTCTATGTTAATTCTCAAGTTAACAGGCCTAATAAAACTTTAACATGTTCTCAAGATTAATTTTCATAGGAAGTGTTGCTTTAAAAATACTGTACAATGTTAAGACCATTCAATGAGATGAGAAGTGAATGTTCCTAGAAGAATCCCTATCACATAGTAAGTGCTCCATAAATATCAGGAGTAAATGTCATTACCAAATAAAGAGTTTCTTTATGTAGCATCTTTTAAAATATGCATCATCCTTAAACTTTAGAATTAAGGACTTAGCATGTACTCAGTCTACTTATTAAATAAAAGATTAATGGATAAATACATGAGTATAAAGTTTATCTTCCCCAGGTCAATGTAGACATTGTTTCTATGTCAGGATGTTTCTTTTCTTTTCTTTTATGTCCATTTACAATAATTGACTTTTATTTTCTTCTAAAAATTATTGATGTTTAAATCATTTTATTGGGGGCTCATATAAAATTTTATCACAATCCATATATACACCCATTGTGGAAAACACATTTGTACATTTGTTGCCATCATCATTCTCAAAAACATTTTCTTTCTATTTGAGTCCTTGGTATAAGCTTCTCATTAAAAAAAATAATTTTGAGGGGGCTCTTACATCGTTTATCACAACCCATGAATTCATCCATTGTGTCAAGCACATTTGCACATATGCTACCATCATTTTAAAGCATTCTCTTCCTACTTGAGCCCCTGATATCATCTCCCCATTTCTTACCCCCCTCTTGCCCACCCTTCAACATGAACACTTGATAAGTTATAGATTATTATTTGCATATCTTTCACCATCCTCTCTCATCCCTCATCCACGTCTCTGCTACTCCTCCCCCTGGGAGGGGTTCTAGATTGATCCTTGTGATCAAATCCTCCTTTTCCCCCCACCATCCCCTTGTTCTACTGGTATCTCTGCTCTTCTTGTTGGCCCTGAGGGGTTTATCTATCCTGGATTCCCTGTGTTGCAGGATCTTATCTGTAGCAGAGTGCATGCTCAGGTGTAATTCAATTTGTAAGGTAGAATTGAGGTCATGATAGTGGAGGCAAAGAAGCATCTGAGAATTAGAGGAAAACTGTATACTTCATCGGTGTATACTGCACCCTGACTGACTCATCTCTTCCTTGTGACCCCTCTTTGAGGAGATGTCCAATTGTTCACATAAAGGCACTGGGTCTCCACTTCATACTTCCCCCCCTCTCCACTCACCTTGCACATGGTTTTGTTCTGGGCAGCTCCTAATTTTTCCCCTCTCTCCCTGTCCCGCCCACTCTTATGAACCCTTGATAATTTGTATATCATTTTTTCATAACTTACACTGTCCGATGTTTCCCTTCACCCACTTTTCTTCTGTTTGCCCCCCAGAGAGGAGGTTATATGTAGGATCTGGCAATTGTTTCACCCTTTCTACCCCACTTTTCCCTTCCCCTCCTGGTATTACTACACTCATTACTGGTCTTGAGAGGTTTATTTATCCTGGAGTCCCTGCGTTTCCAGTTTTTATCTGTCTCAGTGTACACAGGATGTGTTTCTATACTAGACCAAAATATGAGAGAGTCAGAGCATAGAGCATTTTCATACCCATTGGCACAGAACATGCTAATAAGCTTTTCCTTTGATTCACAATGTCAGTCAGAGGAAGTAGTAAGTGGTTTATTTAAAAAATTAATCTCATGATTGAACTAAAGCTCTCATCTGAACTGGTAATTAATCTTATTTGCCCCTTTTGTTTTCTCAAAGGGTCATGCAGTAGACAGGCATTTAGTGCAAGGTAACTTCAGTTCCAGTGATTTCACATGCCAAATGCAATGACAGGGGCGTATCCTTGTCTCCCTGACATGATTCTGTCTTTGTAGTTGATTGTGCTCAAAGATGGACTTGCCAAAGACTTAAAATTAGCGATGGCAATTGCCAAAGGCGCTCTAGTTACAGTGGTTATGCACTGTGCGGCCACTGGCAAGGTCAGCAGCTTGAAACCACCAACCACTCTACATGAGAAAAACAGGGCTGTCTAGTCTCCGAAAGAGTTATCATCTTTAAACAAACAGGAGAAATCCTATCGCAGCCTACAGGGTCAATATGAGGGGGACTGTCCTCGATGGCAGAGACAGAATTGCAGCTGCAGTGGAAAAGATCAGGCTTTAGTTCTTAGTGGAAAGAATGGATATTGGTTGCTGAGAAGCTATCTGGACGATTTTGTGAAAACAGGACTTATTGACAAGCCTGATTCAAAGTATGTAGATGTTTGAATAGTTAGTCTTGCTACCTCTTCTCCTTCCTAGCCTATCATTTTTCATTATCAGGAAACAGACTGTCAAGTATTCTGAAATTCAAGGCAACCAACCACTGGTAGCAAATTTCTTTCTGGATCATAATAACTCTTTATAGTGCTTGTAGGACTGTTATTTTTAATGAAAGGGATAGCTTTTCCTTTCTTCTTTAGAGGGGTTAGTAGTTCAGAACCACCAGGCTGTGATCAACCATGCTCTGGGGCTCTTCATGAAATTCAATCAGTGGAACATATCTATAAAAAATATTTGGGTCCGGTCATTTCAATGATTGCATAGTCCATGTTAAATAATAACTATATTTTCTTGTAAATATGTGCTAAAATTAACTAATATAGAAAGTGCTAGTGTGCTGTGTTGGGAGTGTTACCTTAAATCAGATTCAGAGGAGACAACAGTTAGATTTTAAAAAACATTTATATGTGGCTCTTAGTTTCTTTAATGAAATTCATGGGTACAGTTAAATGCCCTTAAGTTTTACACAACATTTAAAAAACTAAATAAGTAATCAAGGTTAAATAGATTTGCTCTTTATGATTTTTCACTTTTAAACATTCTTAAACTTAAAAAATAGCAGTTTTTATTGACATATATATAATTATTTAAGCATATTTAAAGAGTTGTTAAATCATCACAAAAATCAATTTTAGAATGTTTTCTTTTTTTCTAGATCTCATTTTATTTATTTAGTTTTGTTTTGGGCATCACTGCCCTCTGGTGGTGGGAGTAGGAGGCCCAGCCTTTGCTCCTGTGGAGCCGCTGCTAGAATTGTACCTCCATCTCAGTGGGCCGCAGTCCCGCGCACAACCACTACGCCACCAGGGCTCAGCCTAGTTCTCATTTTATTATTAGCTCACCATTTCCCCAAGCTTCCCCTGGCATAACCCTATGAAATTATTATTAATTTAGCTATTTATTTTATATAAAAATATCAAGCAAACAAACTTAATAATAACAAAATAAAGCACAAAGAACCCCAATCCAATGAAAAATAGAAAATAAAAACAAGTTGAAAATAGGTCAAAATGTAAAAAAAAATGATAAAATGTTAAAAATTTATCCTAACTACATCTGCATTCATCTACTCTCCAATGCACTCTAATAGCAAGGCTACTCACAATTGTGGTTGTGTCAGTCATGTGCTTATGTTAATTTCAGGATTGAGATGTAAGGGTAGAGTCTAGCCTGTTAATCTGACGATGGTCATTAAGTAGCCAATGAGGCCTCTATGTGGGCATGCCTTTCTCCTGATACATCTGGGAAATCTCGCGATACTTCCCTCTTGAAGCTGAGAAGCTATCTTCTCCAGTGGTTGGG
>PVJH01038170.1:0-17372 GCA_004026705.1 Nesogale talazaci | reverse complement strand
TACAAAGTACAGAGAAGAGTCGGCAACACAGGGAATCCAAGACAGATAAACCCCTTGGATCAATAATGAGAGGAGCCATACCAGGAGGGGAAGGGGAAAGTGAGGACAGAAAGGCGGAACCAACCACAGTGACCTACATACAACCCCCTCCCTGGGAGATGGGCAAAAGATAATTGGGTGAAGGGAGACATCAGACAGTATAAGACGTGGAAAAATAATAATAACTTATAAATTTGAGCCCCGGTGGCGTAGTGGTTAGCCGGGCAGCATCAGCTTTCTTCACCACATTTGTTTATGCACCCATTTTGTCAGGAAGGTGAGCATCACAGAATATGAACAAAGTGTTCTTGTGTTAAGGAAGTACTTGAGCTGAGGCCCAATGACCATCTGCAACCTTAATTCTTAACATATAGATATGAGTGCATAGTTCAATTCCTCTCTCACTTTATATATATATATATATATGTATATATATATATATATTTGCATATGTACCTGTCTATATTTAGGCCTCTAAAAATGTCCTTTGTCCCGATTCTTTCCTCTATTTCCGTTTTACTCCCCTCTTGTCCCACCATCATGTTCAGTATTACTACGGGTTTAGTACATCGCCCTTGATTAAGCCCCAGTAGGCATCCTATGACCTTCCTTTCATTGATTTAGTTCCCTTGTTGTTCCCTTGTTCCTGGGTTGGTCTCCTCCCCAATCCTGCCCTTTTCCTCCCCCCCCTCCCCATCCCATATCCCCTGGGAATCATTGGTCCTGTTCTTTTCATCTCCAAATTATTTATCCCATTTATCGTATCTAGATAGACATGCAGATACATTAATAAGTGCAAACAACAAGCAAAGTCAAATAAAACATTGACGAAGTCAAGAGCAACAAAACAGTAACAGCAGAGAGCAAGAACAAAATAACAAATAACAAAGTAACTGGCAAAAATGAAGAACCCAATAAATAATCTGTCTGTCTGTTGGCCTTTACCAGTGTTTTCCAGTCGAGTCTGATGGGGTGCCACACTCTGTCTCCCTAGTCTACTTTTGGCATTCCCTGGAGGGGGTGGGATTCGTTGGTCTGCTTCTCCTGTTGCTCTGCTGCATGCCCTCAGTGCCTCACCCCAATGTGATGGGGCCAAACCATGCGCTATCCCTGCCCTGTGTCTCCAGTGATGTGCCCCGCAGTGCCATGGTTCAGTGAGGGACGCAGTGTCCCATGGTGGGGCTGACCCCATGACCCTCCCCTTGCACTGTCTGCTTCAAACAAGAACATCACCCTCGGAGCTTGGTGAGCCAGGATGTGCCCCCTTTCTTCTCCTTTCCTTTGCTTATCTCCTGTGTGCTCTAATCTAACGTGCCCCTCTCCCTAGGCTGTAGGCCTAGTGCTGTCCTCTTTAAGGGCATTCTTCTGGGGAGGGGGGAGTGTCAACATGTCAGGATTAGGGCCAGCCCTGTGAACCTTTCTATTGGTTCCCTGGTACATGCCAGTATGTTGCATTCAAGTCTTGGCGCCTTGGGGTGAAGACTGGTCTCTCTCTGCTCCTGTGAATATATAAACAATAACCTCCCCTTGAGTAGATTAATCCCCTGCTCAACCTCCTCTTATTATGGGCCAAGTTTTACCTCATTAAGCTTGTTAGACCTGAAAATACTCATTTGTATAAAGAAGACCATTTGATGCTGAAAATCCAAGATAAATAAAGTCTTCAGAAATAGTAATGGGAGCAACGGATTCCCTTGGGACATGAGAGGAGGGTGGGAGGATGAGGTAACCCATAGGAAAGATGATTGCATAACAGATGAATAACAAAATTGTAAGGGAACGGATCCAGTAGATCTAATAGAATTATGGATTGTTATAATATCTGTAAGAGAACCCAATTAAAATTACTTTTTTATTCTTTTTTTTTGTTCTGTTTTTTAGGGGCATCACTGCCCTCTGCTGGTAGGAGTAGGAGACCCAGTCTTTGTTCCTGTGGAGCTGGAATTGAACCTCCATCCCAGTGGGCCGCAGTCCCGCGCACAACCACTACACCACCAGGGCTCAGCCTAAAATTATTTTTTTTTAAAGAAAAGAAATGCTGTGTGCTCTACCCCTAGTCTGGAGCTTTTTCTTCCTAAATCTGAGACATCTCTAACAAAGAAAGACAAAAACTCTTCCAACCCATCAATCTCTCATTTTCCACACTTAGTAGATGAAAGATTTTCCATGAGATAGCTAATAATATCCAGTGTTTTATGTAGTACATTTTGCAGAATGTTACACTTGCTCTAACTCCTAGATTATCCAAATAAATTACAATCTCAAAATCTAGTGTAAACTTTGCATAATTAGACTTCACGCTATCCATAGACCTAAAAACATGGCCATTTCATGAATGCACTGGTACCAGCCTGTGGCACAGAAATGAGCTTTTAAAAAAAAAAGGCACAAGAAAAATAACTTAGCAGATTGTGTTTATCCCCACAGTACCATAAATAATTCCTAAACTCCTAAATTGCCAGTATGCAAGGCAGAAAATACAGTGGAGCCATTCAGGTGCACATCACTACCTGCATGCATGCATAGCTGTTGGACTCCCACAAAGCATGAGTTTCATAAATAGTTTAAATAAAATTCAATTGTATGAGAATTCGTTATTCTATTTATATTTAAGTCCTAAAGTTTCTTTAAGGAGGGGAGACAGCCTGATCAACCGGCCCTATACCCTAGAATCGTACTGCTATACAATTTTCTACACAGTGCTATAAAATAAGGTCCTTTCCCCATAGACTTTATGAATATTAAAAATCTCTGATTTGTATAGGATGCAGACGCAAAATGTCAGAGTTAAAAGACAATGTATAATCTAGGCTCCTCATCTTATAGATGAAATAATTAAGGACAATGCCTTTTTCCTAAGGCTAGCCTACAGAGCCAGGGTGCCCACTCCGAAGCCCTGGGTACTTCCTGTTGCACCATCTTTGTTAACCTGGGCACTGCACTGATTGGCTGAAGGGAGACAAGCCAAGAGGCAGCCTGGAAAACCAGGCCAGTCTCCTCCAAATCTTACTATTCTTAAGAATCTAGAGAGTGGTGAATTGTGGAATATAGAATATGAGTTCTACGCACTCACACACTCATCTATTCATTTTATAAATAGGATGAAGAACCTACTATGTACCAGGCTTTGCAGCAGGCAGTGGGGACACAGCAGTGACTTTTTGTGATGTCTGTGTGCTGGTTGTGCTAACTTAGTCAGTGTCCTCTGTTTTATTTCTTTGTGTTCTAATAGCCACTGCGCTAACCTACGCAAAAACTCAGAGGCAAAAACTCATGATTGCAGGGTTTATTAAGGAAGTTAGCAAGTCAGAATGCCAGTGAGACTGTTCAGTGTAGCTGTTTACCAGGACATGTTATAAAATTTCAAGTCTGTTAATAAATGCCTACAAAGGCAAACCACTCTGGCTCTTCTTGGCTATGAGATCCCTCAAAGGACCCATTTTATACACGGCAGGACGGCATTCCATGGAATGTTGCTCAAAATGACCCACAAGTGTACTCTAACAGTCTCTTCCCCACCTTCTTACCAGACCCAAGCAAGGAAAGGTCATTTGGTGGGAGTTACAGACTCTTCAGCCAGAAAAGCCACATTAAATAATTCATTGCCCCTATACTACTGATTCCAGTGTTTCCATTTGAGACTAATTAAATGCAAACACTAAAAAAACTTAAAAAAAATTAAAACAAGGAATGGACATGGGCATATGCACATGTCCACAGAATGTTCCATATCCCAGAGGCATTTTTTAAATGGAGGGATGAGCTGATACCAAGGGCTCAGGGAGAAAGAAATGTTTTGAAAATGATGACGGCAACATATGTACAAATGTGCTTGACACAATAGATGTCTGTATGAATTATGACAAGAGTTGTATGTGCCCCCAATAAAATGATTTTTTTTTTCAAAAAAAGAGAAAGAAGAATACTGGGGGGAAAAGAAAGAAAGTAAGTAAAAGTAACTGGGGTGAAAGTCATGATAACAACAAGTGTGCAAATGTGGCCTGCATACAATTGATATATGTATGGATTGTGATGGGAGCTGTATGAGCCCCCAATGCAATGATTTATAAAAAAAAATGTTTAAAAAGGAGGAGGTAAGAGGAGTTTATACCAAGGACTCCAGTAGAAAATATTTGGAAACGAAGATGGCAACATGCGTACAAATATGCTTGATACAAATGATGTATTGAATGCTATAAGACCTGTAAGAATCCCCGATCAAATGACTGAAAAACAAAACAAAAAAAAAGGAATACTGGGCAACTGAAAAGTCAAGCTCCTTTGACCCATCTTCATTGCTTAGATAGGAAGGATGGTGAAGAGGAGACCATTGAAGAAGGGAACTTAGCTGGTATGGGAGGAAAGATGCTCAAAATGAGCTGAAAAGGAATGAGAAATCTGAGTGGCGTGCCTTTCAGAACAACGCTCCTGTGCAGGCGGAGTGCAGCTGAGGCGTCAGGCCACCATGTGGTTTAGGTCCACTCCACGTGTTCTGGTTGTTTTGAAAGCAGCCAGATCTTCATGAATATTCACTTCATAACAAAGACAGACGGGGGGGTGGGGGGGGGAGGACAAAACCACCCGCCCAAGTACATTTCTAGCTCCTGTGATTGTCACATCTTCCATCCAGCATTTCCTTAGCCAAGGCGGACATGCGGTAACGATCACAATCAACAGGGCAGAGAAGCACACGCCTCCCACTGTAAGTAGTGCACCTCAAAATCACATGGCAAACCCCACAGCTACAAAAAAAAAAAGAGTGAAGAACTGGAAACAATCATGGGATGCAATGGGGAAAATGTCCTGTGTGTGTGTGTGTGTGTGTGTGTGTGATCCAAACGAGTTTTATGAAAGGTAAAAGAAGTTTCCGGTTCACACAGGACAAGATCTCTCATCCCGTCCCTGCCAGGAAACTGCTCGAGAGAGCGTCTAGTTCGAGATGTTTTTTTTTAAAAACTCACAAAAGGCTTAATCAGCTTCAAAGGATCCACAAGCTAGTGGTCGGAACTGGTGCGATGGGGGTGTCTCCCAATGCCTTAGTGAGGGGAAACCAGAATAAACCCACTGACACTGAATCGATGCTGACTCATCGCGAACCCTGTGGGGTTTTGAGACAATGACTCAACTGGAGCAGAATGCACAATCTTGCTCCCTCAAAGTTGATGGTGGCTTCAAACTGCCAACCATTTAACCACTACACCCCCAGGTCTCCTTCGGTGGCACTGTGTCTAGATAGTTACGTTGCAAGTTCTTGTCTACCAATTATTCCTAGACAAGACATCCATTCAAAATGAATGCATGTTCAAAACAAGACCTACTCATGTCTTGAGTTTTCCCGTACACAAGTTCCCAACTTACGAAGATTCAAATGACAAGCAAGTACCACGCTTAAAACCATATGTTTGGGTTTTCTTGTTTGTTTTATCTTATATTAAGCAATACATCATTTTGCTGACAGCATCATTCTCAGATGTTTGCTCACAGATACTATATGTTACAATTTATAAAGATATTAATAAAAGGTGAGAAGAAGGAAAACTGGCAGCAAAAAAAAGTTATTTACTATATTCAGAACTGACTCACAAGAGGGTAGTGCTAACAAGACTCTGCTGTCATTCAGGGAATAGAAATTACGGATACAGACCACGAGACAATATATAACACATATCACACAACCTGCACCCTTTACTTTTATTGACCCAACCCTTTGCTTTCATGACCATAACAGAAATACTGGGGGAGGTCCTACGGGGGTCATAGATTGGAAACAGGATTAGAGAGCATCAAGAAATATGCCAGGAAACACATCAAGCTGTGCTCATGTGTTATTACTGATATCCACAGGCAAGCTCCGGGCCATGTTGTCTATTCAAACAAGTGCCTCTTCCAGCACATCTTCCCAGCAAAGAGAAATGGTCATGGAGGGTAGGACCAAATTTGACAAGAACATTAAGAGTATGAGGGTAGCTACTTGAAAAATTATTAAACATTCAGAATCCCCATACTGAAAATATGGCATGAATGAGGTGGCGATATCAGGAACTGAAGCCATTAGAATCAAGCCTGACAAGCAGCAGGGTGACCATCATGAAACTTGTCAACTTACACCCACTCACATTCTCTGAGACGAAGTGACATTTTGTGAGAGTAGTGTGATAGAAAGAAACTGAAAGTGACTCATGAAGGAAATATGTGTTCCATTTATGAAAGTACAACTGGAGGGGAGTTTTTAAAAAGACATGAATCTGGAGGATGTAACAAGAAAGCAGAAAAATAATTACCATCCAAAATAAATGTATATATGCTATCAATCAATTTTAAAAGCAAACAAAACACAGAGAGAGAAAAATTAGCCTCTTCAAAAGAATATAAATGTCCAACAAATATGCATGGGGCTGAGCCCCGGTGGCGTAAGTGGTTGAGTGCAGGACTGCAGCCCGCAGGCTTGGCAGTTCAAATCCAGCGGCGGCTCTCAGGAGCAGTGCTGGGTAGCTCCCACGACTACCAGAGGGCAGTGCTGCCCCGCACCAAAAAAAAATACATGTAAACATTCGACCTTAAGAGTCCCATATATGCTCGTGTATAAGTCGAGTTTTTCAGCACATTTTTCATGCAGTTTTTGTGGTCAAATGAGGTGCCCTGGCTGATATTTGGGTTGGCTTATGCTCGACTATACATGGTAATGAGGGAAACATGCAAACAAAAAGGGGGACAAAAAGAAGTCTGAAGAAAAGAGAGGAGATGAAAAAGGAGGGTGAAAGGTAGTAAAGAAAGAGGGGAAAGAGAGAGAAGGAGCCAGAACAAAGAGGGGAAAGAGAGAGAAGGAGCCAGAACTTGCACAATCTAAATTTGAATCGGTTGTTCTGTCTCAAAATATCTACCCTGCTTCATTCTGATTAACAAAGTCAACAAATTATAATACATATCTGCAACCATCTCAGGCCATTGGAAAATATCTACCTAGATTAATTACTCTTTGAGAGAAAAAGCGGTGGGGGCATCATAATCTTCTGAGTTAACCTTAGCCTTGACTTTAACTGGACTAGCCGGTCCCCTTGGAAGGCACTATTTTATTCTTTTCTTTCTTTCTTTCTTTTTAGGTACCTTAATGAGACTAAGACAATTGCCAGAACTTATCTGAAGCCACCATTAGTCACAGACATATTTAAACATATTCCATTTAAATCAGCCCACTGATGTGTGAACTGAAATCTAAGTAATAATAATTCTTTTATGTGTGTGTGGCACCATGAGTAATACTTCTTTACTTACCCTTGTAGATATTACTATTGCTGCTTAAAAATTAAAAACGAAAAAAACCCAAAATCCTCAATGCCAACACGTGGATTCCAATTCACAGACCTTGTGGGACAAAGTCGAACTAACCCTCTGGGTTTCTGAGGCTGTAAACCATTATGGGAGCAGAACGTCTCCACTTTTTTCCCACAGAGCAGTTGATGGGTTTACCGGCAGAACTTAGCCCCAGCAGCCCGACTTGTAACCCAGCATGCCAGCACGTCTCTACTATCACTTCTACCACAAACAAGCATGTAATGTGCCAGTGGGCAGCTCAGCAGATAGGAACCTACCTGAGTACATGGCACTCTTTTCTTTCAATTTGTTGCACCGTGTACGTGGCAGTGGAACCCATGCCACTCATATTTCAAACACCAGCAGCGACCCCCTCCCCCCCCCAAGAGTGAACGGGCTTCAGCAGGGTTTCCAGAGTAAGACACATTTGTAAGAAGGGCTTGGAGATAGACTTTTGAAAATTAATCGAGGAAAATACTAGGAATCTCTAGAAAAGAACATCAGGTTTGGTGAATGGAGGTCCCACACAAAGGTAAGGAAAGTTCTCCATGAGGTGCGCTGAGGCAGGGGCCACAGCCGAAAACTTAGTCACGCTCATGCTGATGCAGGGTAACATTTCACAGTGTCCCACGTAAGATGGCTGGGAGCAGTCAACTTCACCACCACCACCACCACCAACTGCAACATATCACCAGAATCCCACACAGAATGCAACCAGAAGGTTTCAGCACCGCCTTCTTCAATCTCACTTGCTCCAGGGCTGGCAAAGTTCAATCGGTCTGCTACAAACTCTTACCATGAGGAACAACAAGCATCTACTCTTGTGTCTATGGGACGGTGAGTATTTCTAGAGTCACTTTTCTCCGGCCTCATAATAACGTCAATGGGCATTTGAACCATCAACCAATGACTGTGTACAACTTGAAAGCACACATGCACCTATTTAGAGAGCTTTCCTAAGAGGGCCAATTTTTAAATTTTAACAAGGAGATGAAGAAGGGAGCTTTTTAAAAAAGATTTCCTTCCACTGTAGGTCTTCCCAGGTATAGTCTTCTAAACAACGCAAGGCTCAACCAAGGCTAAATGCCTTCCTGGCATAATTGCCTCTGTGGGTAGTTTAGAGGTTGGTGTTCCATAAACTATATGACAAGGTGCCCTGACTCATCCCAATGAGTGAGCTCACCATTGCTTGGTGAGGTGACTCAGTCACACCACCCAGAGGAACACGAAATCAAACTGTCATACAGATGGTCATCGCCTGCATCACAATGACACCACCTAAAAGATCGAAAAGCAAAGCTGAAGACAGTGCTGCTTAAAGAATGAAAAAGAGGGTAAAAACTATACAAGCTCCCTGGAAGAGTCTTTATAGACCTGCCATTGCTGTTGGGTTGATACCCATGCCTGGTAACCGCATAGCTGTTAGCTTAGAGCAGTTCCAGATCCTCAAGCGTATCTTCTGAGGTCGCTCCGAGGAGCCCAAACTGTCAAGCTTTTCGTCAGCAGTCAAGCATCTCATTTGTTTACAGCCAATTGACACATAAGCAAATGTTTTCTCCCTAACTGGTCAGAGCAGTCCTTTCATTTCATTAGCACCATCAATGTGCTCAAGAGCCAGCGGCAGCACTGGGGGTGGTGCAGACCTTCGGAGAGAGCAGAAGATGACAAGACAAATAAAAGTTCATTGGATGCTTGTTCGCTGTGCTTCAGTTCCTGCTTCTCTACTTGGCAGGGCAGTTTGGTCTAAATAAAGTGATGGTCACTTCAAAATCACATAATGTGCTCTACAAGTAACACAGCACAAAGGCAGAAAGACTAGGTCAGCACTAGCTCTCACTCTAGCTATTTGATCCTAATCATCTCCTACACATCTGTACAGCAGAGACAATGATGATATCTACCCACAAGTTAAATGCGCTAAAGTACTTTGCCAGGTACCTTTTATACAGTAGGGATCCACAAACCAAAACTGTTGTCAACTATAATCCTTGTTCATTCTAGTATCTTTGATTTCCATGCCATTATTACATTTTTTTAAGTAAAAACAAAAATTAAAGAGCACCGTCTACAATCATGAATAGCCAAGTTTTCCAGCACATTTTTAAGGCCGTTTTCGTGGTACAATACAGTGGATATTCGGGTTGACTTAAACTTGAGTATATACAGTACTCGGTCTAAAGCACCTTAATATTCGCCATTGGGTTATCTATATGCATACCTTAACTGCTGGGACACAAATCAATTCTTGAACAAGATCGTCTAATTTTCCTATGCAACCAAATCTGGCCTCAGTACAAATTGGACACTAACTCGAATTGGCCACAAAATGTCACTCTCTATTTAAAAACCCTCTGAGATAGGAACACTTTCTGCCAATGTAACAGCAGACATTTAGAAATTCCCTATTTGCATACTTTCGTTCCTCTTCATTCTCATCCCCACCTAAGACAAGATTACCCCACCACTCAATCCCTGCTTGTTCTGGAAAAATCCTGCTCCCAAAGAATCCTTCTGATCACACTCCATGGCCTACAGCCACATTTGCACATCTGTCACCATCATCAGTCTGAAAACATCCTCCTTCGACCTATATTTGCCTTTCTCCCCACACCCTCCTCCCCCATGAACCCTTGACAATTTACAAATTGTCATTATTTTGTCATCGTACACTGTTCGATGTGTCCTTAACTCACTTCCCCTGCTGTCCGTACTCCAGAGAGGAGGTCATATGTAGATCCCTATCATAGGTTCCCCATTTCTATTCCACCTTCCCTCCACCCTGCTGGCATCATCACCCCCTCCCCTGGTCCTGAAAGGATCACCTGTCCTGAATTACCACTGTTAGTGGCTCCAGTGTACATCCCCTGGTCTAACTGGATTTGCCTGGTAGAATCGGGATCATGACAGTGGGTGGCAGGAAGCATTTGAGAACTAGAGGAAAGTTGCATATTTCATTGTTGCTACACTGTACCTAGACTGACTCATCTCCTCCCTGCACCCCCTCTGTAAGGGGCTGTCACTTCACCTATTGATGGGCTTTGAGTCGCCAGTCTGTACACCCCCTCATTTATAAAGATATAAATTTTAGTTCTTTGATCCTTTCGACACTTTGCCGTCGCACAGGCTGCTGTGCTTCTTCCATGTGGGATTTGTTGCTTCTGAGCTAGATGGCCATTTGTTTACTTTCAAGCCTTTACTTTGTCCTGCTTGCTCTCGCCTTCGGCTACTCTGATACCTGTTTCTCTAATTTCCCTTTGCTCTGCTTCTTTGCTCCCCCTTTTAGTCTGGAAAAAACCCTGCCCTTGTGCTTCTCAATAAAGCTGGCTAATCAATACTCGCTTTCCGGTCCAGTCTATGATTTCTATCAAGTCTAGAAGCTTCACTGACACCAGTCTCCGAAGACAGACAGGGTTCGGAGTAGAGTTCTCTGGCTAGGGTCTCTTAGTGTTTAAGACAATTTAACTCTCTGAAACACCACAGTCCACGCAGTATCACTGTGTTTGCAAATGTTTGCTGTGAGGGACTGGCAGGTACACGGTTCAAAAACTTTAACTACAGACATAAAAAGGCATTTGAGCAAAATCATATAGTTCAGAACTTTTTCCTGATAACATCAGGAAAGTTCCCATTGGAAAGTCTATAGAATGTCTAGGATCAAACTGTCCCTTCATCCATTTCTTCTCATGTCAAGTATTTAACTGACATTGCATGTGCATGATTCCCCATAATTCAAAGGATCTCCCATCATCATTACAGAGTATTCAAATATATGATTTTTCGATATTTATCACCATTTTTCTTTTGCTGTTCTCTTCCTGAATACCTGGTATGACTCATGTAGTTGTGAAACAGCAGCCTCGGTAACGCGCAAGAAGGCCTTGGAAACCTATTTCATCTAATTATATTCAGCCAATAAGAATACAAATAAATCTCATAATAACCCACTAGGGGCATTAGAACATTTCCAGTGAAGCACAATTCCACATGTCAACTGATAATTTCAGATGAAAGAGCTCCCTGATTCTGTGTGCAAGCCCCAAACACCAGGTGCTCCGGGGGACAAATTCTAGGGCTGACTCAAAACTTTGGTCTAAAATGCAAAACAAAAACACCTATGGTTAGCTCTGATTCCAGAGGTAAAGAGATTTTACATAAGCAGCTTTTTTGTTGTGATGCATATATATTTATTAATACAGTCTCCTTTTCTTCTCATTTCTTATATTTTATCCCCTTCCCTAAACATGAATCACCCCATCTAGAACAGTAGTTCTCAACGCTCCTAGTGCTGTGACCCTTTAGTACAGTTCCTCATATTGTGGTGACCCCTCAACCATGAAATTATTTTCGTTGTTACTTCATAACTGTCACTTTGCTACTGTTATGAATCATACTGTAATTATCTGATATTCATTGTTACAAACTGATCATAATTAAAGACAAATAAATGAAATGTTGTCTGGAAGCATGGTACAACATGGGCAAACAACAGTCTTCATGCCGGGTACTCGTATGTGGGCGTATCTACATGTTGGTGGACTTACCTAGAGACAGAGGAGCAGTGCCTGGGTTCCTAAGACCATTGGAAACACATATGCGTTGACTAGTGCAGTATCAAGTGCAGTATCTGAAAAGGTGAGCAAACCCCCAAAGGGGGTCTTGACCCACAGGTTGAGAACCGCTGATCGGGAACATGGGTATAGGAAAGAGGAAAGATTACAGAAGCAATATGGTTCCTCTGCTTGGTTAGAAATAGTGTGCGGGGGCTGAGCTCCAGTGGCACAGTGGTTGTGCGCGGGACTGCGGCCCACTGGGATGGAGGTTCAATTCCAGCAGCGGCTCCACAGGAGCAAAGGGTGGGACTCCTACTCCCACCACCAGAGGGCAGTGATGCCCACAAAACAAACAAAAAAAAGAGAAATAGTGTGTGGGACAGGCTTGATTTAAAAACTTCCTGCAAAAGTTAATTTTGCAGATGGGTGTCCTCTGCTGATAAAGTAGAAACATTTCAAATACAACAGATACAAACCATTTTCTTTTATGAAATACTTATCATGCGCTGTGCTAAGTAATTTATAAACACATACGCATAACCTCAGTTAAACCTCAAAATCGCACTTTGAGGTAGGTACCATGTCCATTTGAACGGTGTGAGAATCAAGGGTTACCTGAAGAACACAGCTGTCACAAACAGAGTTTGTAAGGACCAAATCTAGGCCTCACAACTTTTACTGAGAGACTTTAGCTGTGCTACCTGGATCCCCTCGTTCCTAGGACAAAAAGCAAAACCAAACTCAGGACCATTGCGTGGAACCCATGGAACCACATAGAAGAGGTATAAACAGCTTATTAGACTTTTCAAGACCGCACTTATCTCATCTTTGTCCTGAGCAGTAGCTGGTGGCTTTGAAATGTCAACCTTGCAAGTAGCCACCCAAGGTTGACTTCCCAGCATTACCAGGGTTCTTTGCCTTGAGGGCAGCTCTTGCTATTTTTGACAACAATCCATGAAGAATCTGGCAGTGTTCTGGGCTTTCTTACGACTCCCTCTGGCAAAAGGAATGGAATCTCTGAGACTCTTGGAAATGGAGGCTATCTGAGAAGAACAGAAAGCCAGAGTCATTCTCCCCAGCCCGGCAGCACTGTCTCCTGAACTAATTGCCAGCCTTCTCTTCAGGCTCACCTTGGTTCTTATTCACCAACTCTACCCAGTTCTTCCACACCAATCTCCCTATGCCACTCTACCATGCACATTGTTTCTGCAGGGAGAAGCAGCCCCACGATCAGCCCCAACCACTCTTCTCTGCCTCATTTCTAATCTGAAAAACACATTTAAGATTTCAAATTTAAAGAGTGACATTTTAAAAACTCACAGCTCTGAAATCAAGTTCGCAAATAATCACTTTTCTTAAGCAACAATCCTGCAGGAAAACGCTGTCAGGAAGTTTTCTTAAAGAAAACTTCAAGACTTTACAGGGTAGCAGGATGGATAGACCTGGGTGGAATTTAACCAGAGACATGTCTTTCCACATAACCTCATTTGCACCAAAGCAGACAGTCCCGAGAGTGGCTTACAACAATGTAAGCCTTCTCATTCATTCTTGCACTGGGTTTTTATCTGCTAACTTTGGGGCACGATACTAAATGCACCAAGGAGTCCTGATGTCATAGTGGCTGCACATCCGCTGAACAGAGAAAGGTCAGCAGTTGGAATGCACCCCTCACTTTCCCAGAGATGAACGTGGTGTCTGCTTCTGTACAGAATATCACCTTGGAAATCCTGTGGGTCTGTGTCATCTTGCCTAAAGTCACGATTGGTCTCCATTTCAAAAGAAGGTTGAGTAAAGTAACAGTCTATCCAACATATCTCCAGCCATGACACTTTATAGTAATGGGTTTAGTTTTCTGCCCCCCTTTTTTGCATTACATGCAACAGAAACGAAAAAGGATTACCCAGTGACCTTGTATTTAAAGAATTTCAGAAGCAAGTTGCCATCTCACGCAATGCTGCAAAGGCCTTTCAGGAATGTAGGGCATCCATAAATGGAAACCACAAACAATCAGTCCAACAGCAAAGGGCTAAGACCTTGACAAACAAGAAGCCTTTGAAAGTTTTAAAAACACAGTTGATGCCAAGTTTCACTCTGCTCCAAGGGCTTTTCAATGGCTGGATTGCAGAAGTTGGTCAACAGACCTGTCTTCTGATGCACCTCTGGCTAGACTCTCCTTTGCAGCCTTTCAGTGAGCAGTCAAGCGTGTTAGCTGCACCACCTGGGATTTTCTGAATCAAAATTACCCAAGAAATTAAAGCTCTTCAGAGGTAAGCATGATAGATGAATCTAAGTCAAGGGAACAATACTGGGAGCACAGAAAGTTGGTGTCCTCCCCACATGAGTATGCACCTACAGGGAAAGTTATGCAAACGAAGTTACGTCAGCTGTCCGCAGACCCCACATATAAAATTCTGAATTATCAACTACCTGAATTCAACAGTTGTTGTTCCATCACTCCACAGCCAAGAACTTCCAGCCATTCTCCGTGAAAGTTGATCTCCATTTCGAAGGACGGGTGAGTGAAAGGAAAGTAGCAGTCTACCCATCTGATCTCCAGCCCTGAAAAAATGCCAAGCAAACAGTTCATGTTGAAAAGCAGCCTATCGTTCCTAGTGATCAAGTGTGCCCCTCTCCTAATGACACCAATTATCGCACCCTAACTAAAACAAATAGGAAACAAACTGAAGTGCAGCGCTTCAGGGTGAGGCAATCAATCTTAAAACCTTATGAAAAGCTGGGCAAGTCTTCTTCAATATGGAAAACACTTTGTGCAGCTCTGAGAGGCCTGGAAGCAAGATTTGTCATCCAACCAATCTCTGCAAACTCCGGGCAGAGGGGGAAAAGAGGCTACTGTCATGGAAACCCAGAAATTCTATTACTTTCTATAAGAGAAAATGACACCTAAGCGCTATCTCTAACGCCATCCGGAAAACCCAACTCAGGGCAACCCTGTAGGACCAGGAAACTCTGTGCCTAAGGGTTTCTGAGATTTTCATTCTCAAAAAGCCTTTCGTTCTGTCAGGGAGTGTATGAACTGCTGCCTTCTGCCCCCAGAACTTACAGGAATTATATTTTTTAGTATACTCCTTAGAGCACATATTTCCCTTCTCTGAGTAATTTAAGATAACATATACTTCCGTAAGTTTGTATGTTAATTTTAAAAGTTGAATTTATAAACAGTAGAAGATCTAACAGCAACACTTAAGCAACATTTCAAAAGTCAGAACACTTTTCTTATGGATGAATTATAAACATATGCACTTCTCTCTTTCTTCCCCTAACTTTTTTTTAATTCGGGTCTCTTATCACAATCCAATATTCCTCCAGGGTGTCAAGTGCATTTGCTCATATGCCGCCATCATCATTTTCACAGCATCCTCTTCCCACTTGAGACCCGATATCAGCTCCCCATTTCTTCCCCTGCCCTTCCCCAAACATAAACACTTCTAAACGAGAAAAAAACTTATGCGGAATCCCTCAGCAAGTACTTATAAATATCATGCTTCTGAACAGTACCATCATTTAACAAATAAAAAGACAAATCCCAAACCACCACAAACTCCAATGAGCCTAGGTCATGAAGGGCTGAGAAACAAGAAAAGATCGTCTGCCAAGCTCCCTGTGAGGAGTAGAGTTCTCAGGAAGTGAGCATTTTACAAGATCCTGCATGAGGACAGCATTGTATTTTCTCTCCCAATGTCATCTACATTTTGACTCCTATAGAAAACAGAATGAGAAGGGGGAAAAGGGGGGGGGAATAAAGAAAACAGAATGAAAATGGTAATAAAATTTGCTTCTGCTTTTTGAGAAACACTTAGGCCATTTCACTGTGAGGAGAGAAAAGAGAAGATTCGTCCAGGGTCTTACCCAAAGTGACACTAAGCACATGAGTTGGGTGACCTAGGACTGAACAACTCCAAATCCCTCCCCTTTGACAATTAAAATATTATATTTGAACAATATAAAACATTTGACAAATAGGGCTGAGCCCCAGTGGCGCAGTGGTTGTGTGCGGGACTGTGACCCACTAGGTTGGCAGTTCAAATCCAGCAGCAGCTCTCCAGGAGCCAGGCTAGGCCTCCCACTCCCATCAGAGAGCAGTGATGCCCCAAAAAACAAAACATTTGACAAATAAACTATTAACTATCCTGAAAACAGAGATATTTTAATCATTGAAAATCAGACATCAGATGGACTGGAATTATGAAACACCAAGTCCCTTCATTTTGCCCCAAAAGGCATGGTAGGTGGTGTCTTGCATTGTTCAGGTTTAATTACATTTCTTTGCCTTGTTATCTCTTGTTTATGGCAAATGACAGCAGGTTCCTGTTTGCACTGCTCTTGCTGTTGTGAGGTGGGCTCTAGTCTGAGCTGACTCGTTGCAAACTGATATGCAACAGAAAAAAACACTGCCCAGATGGGCACCATCTTCACAGTCACTCTGCTATGTTAAAAGTCATTGTTGCCAACACTGTGTCAATCCACCCCATTGCCTATCCTCCTATTTTTTGGTAGCTAGCTCAGGGATTGGGGCATCCATTGGGTATATTCAGAGGTTTCAGCCAGAAAAGGGTGGGCCTTACACCAGGATTGGTCCACCTGGGTCAGGTGGATTCAATTCAGCCAATGGGGTCAACCAGGATCATTGACCACGCCTCCTAGTGGAAGATCTGAAAAGCCAGAAGCCAGAACTTTGTGGCCTCTTCTGCTTTTCATGCCTCAAGCTGCTCCCAGGAGATGGTGCAGCCTTGTCCTCTGAGCTCAGAACTCCATGGGAGGCGGGGTGAAGTGACCTGAGGTGCTTGTGTAAACCAGAAGCTTCTTTTACCTTTCATAACACTCACTTGGATCAGGTACCAAGGTGCAGCGTGAATTCTTTCCAGCTTGGAGCCAAGGACTGAAGTATATATATCTCTCCCACCAGAGAGAGCCAACATATTCACTTCCTCAGCTTTACCAAGCATGATGCCTTTCCCCAAGGTCAGGTCCATTTGGATAAAATGACCACAAAAAAAAAAAAGAAATGAAGTCTCTTCATATTTGCTCTAAGGGACATTCTGGTCGTACTTCTTCCAAGGCAGATGTTTGTTCTTCTGATAATCCATAGTATATTCAATATTCTTCATTGATACCATAATCCAAAGACATCAGTTCTTACCCAGGCTCGTTTCTCATTTATTCATTGCCCAGGATGATGGTTAGATTTTATACCAACTTGTACCTGACTAAAAGTAGGTGTGGCAGTTATGTGCGTCTGTTAATTTTTATGATTGAAATGTAGGGGTGGAGTCTAGCCTATTAATCTGGAGATAGCCATTGAGTAGCCAATGAGCCCTCTGTGTGGGCATGGCTTTCTCCTGAGACTTTTGGGAAATCTCGCGATATTTTCTTCGTGAAGATGAGAGGCTATCTCCCCCAGTTGTTGGGAGTTAGTCTCGGAGGCAATGAGTCACGGAAAAGACAAGATGGCAG
>PVJH01038169.1:0-17274 GCA_004026705.1 Nesogale talazaci | reverse complement strand
CATTGATCATATACGGCCAAGTGGCATCCCTCGGCCAAGAGCACAGATGGAGGGAGACAGAGGGATGGAGACGGAAAGGGGAGAATGCCAGTGCATCGCAGAGGTAGCAAACAGGAATTTGGGGCTTAAACTTTCGCCAAAATACAAGAAAATGTTCAAGAAAAGAACTGAGCCCCGGTGGTGTAGTGGTTGTGCGCGGGACTGCGGACCACTGGGATGGAGGTTCGATTCCGGCTCCCAGGAGCAAAGGCTGGGCCTCCTACTCCCACCACCTGAGGGCAGTGATGCCCAAAAAACAAAACAAAACAAAATTATTTTTAAAAAAAGGAAAACTCAATGTACAAATCTTTTGCAACAGAACTTACACAGCTAGGAATTTATCCATTGTATATGTCCTATATATGACAAACGGGATTTTTTTTTTCATAGCTAGCTATTTAAAAATTTTTTTACAAAGCAATCTTTTTTTTTCTTTGTATCACTGCCCTCTGGTGGTGAGAGTAGGAGGCTCAGCCTTGCTGCTGGATTTGAACCTCCAACCCAGTGGGCCGCAGTCCCGCGCACAACCACTACACCACCGGGGCTCAGCCCTACAAAGCAATCTTAGCACCTTCAAAGTACTCTCTCCATTATACTTAATACATTTGTTAAATCTGCGATTCCATTCTTGGAAACATTTTTGGAACTCCTCTGTCTGGGTGGCCCACAGTACCTCCCTTGTATTTTTTTCTTCACCTCTCCTATATTGTCAAGTCACTGTCCTTTTATGTCCCGCTGCATTCAAGAAAACAAAGAGTCACAGTTATTCGTGTCGAACTTGTCAAGTTGGAGAATGTTTTGTTGTGTATATTTTTGCCACGATTAAAAGGCACTATTTCAAGAAGGAAATTAAAAAGATGGGACAAGAGGCCAGCCCCCAGAACCTTTTCCAAAAAGGCAGGGTGTAGGGACCACGGAGACCAGGGCACGAGAGAGAGGCCAGCCCTCAGAACCTTTTCCAAAAAGGCAGGGTGTAGGAACCACGGAGACCAGGGCACGAGAGAGTGGAGTCGATGAAACCCCAGTCTCTGGCCGCCACCTCTTCGCTCACCTGTCTGTCTCCTGCTTTCTTAATTTTTCACACTATCAAATTGATTGCCAAGATTCTATCCATTACTTCTCCCTTAAGTCGAAGGTGGCTGAAAGAGATTCATCTATTTGATATTTAAAGGGCTAAAGTTGTCCACTATAAAACTGGGCACTGGGCTGAGCCCCGGTGGCGTAGTGGTTGTGCGTGGGACTGTGGCCCAGTGGGATGGAGGTTCAATTCCAGCTCCACAGCAGCAAAGGCTGGGCCTCCTACTCCTACCACGCGAGGGCAGTGATGCCTGAAAACTAAAAAAAAAAAAAAAACCTGGGCACCGTGATAACAGTGTTGGTGTCATGGGCGGCTGAGGCTTGAACTGGTGCTGGCATTCAGGGTCCCCTCTGCCAAGGGCTGGACCACCCGCCCAAGACCCGGCCCTCCCTCTGGCCCTCCCTCCGTGGGGACCTCTGCAGGGGCGCTGATGGCCATCACGGCCTCCGCTTGTCTCCCCCAGGCAGACCTGAACACCAACATGGAGGACGAAGGCAGCTCTTTCTACGGCGTCTCCAGCCAGTACGAGAGCCCCGAGAACATGATCATCACCTGCTCCACCAAGGTGTGCTCCTTCGGCAAGCAGGTGGTGGAGAAAGTGGAGGTAGGAGGCTGGCGGCCATCTCCGCTGGGGCTCTTCCCACCCGGCAGCCCCCTGCCCCCTCACTGCTCCTTTCGGGGCTGTCTTGTTCCTCGGGGCCCCACAGTCCCACCAGGGCTCTTGTTAGACAACCCAGGCTGGGAGCACACCTCCCTGTACCCTCCCCCCAGTCCCCACCCTTCACCCCACAGCTGATCCCAGAGCGGGGGAGATTCCCAAGAGAGGGTCCTCGCAGGGCTAGCCAGAGCTCCCCTCCTCCATGAACACTCAGATGCTCCTGCCCGGGAGATCTTGAATGACTGACAGCCACAGAAACACCCCTGGGTGCGGCTGGTGTGACTGTCAACTAGTGGCCTGGTCAGTGGACCAGGGTGCCAGTCCCAGCGCCTCCACTCTCCTGCTGTTGAGGGTGTGGCTAAGACCCTCTGCTTAGACCGGGTGGGCTGGCACGGCCATTCATTGGCGCAGACCCCGATGGCACTGTTGTAGTGGGCCCAAGTTCCCCGCACCCGTCCGACCGACCAACCGACTGAGTCGCTTTCAGGGCCCTTTCCCCGATGCGGTCAGACTCCCTGTTCTTCTTGGATTGCCTTCCAGCGTCCACCAGGGTCACTTCTCATCCTGGAGTCCGGCCAGCTCCCCAGGACCCTGCTTACATCAGAGGAGAGCTGCCCTCCGCAGGCCTCCCAGGAGCCTCCAAGAGTAGCAGGAACACTTTTTATTAAGAAATGCCCCAGTTTATTTAAGTGTTGGGCAAGTTTTACATTGCTTGAGGCACGGTTTGTCCACCCCGCCAAAGACGGTCCCTGACGCCCCCTGGTGAGGTCATCTGGTATATGCAGCTGTGGTACAAGGTCCACTTAATTCAATTCAACTCACGGCCCCTGAATAATTCTGATTCACAGCGACCGTACAGGTCAGGATGAGACTGCTACTATGGGTGTCCAGGACTGTGACCCCATACAGGACTAGAGAGCCCCATTTCAGAGCATCCACTGCACATTCCCCTCGCCCCCCAGAAGCCTGTCCAGCAGCAGGTTGACAGCAATAGACCCTAGACTTTCAGTGAGATCTCACCTGGTCTGCAGGCCCGGTGTGTGGTCTGTGTTATTAGAATGTCCAGTCGTTCCAGCCCCATATGGAGGCCCTGATGTCATTGCAGCCCTCCTTCCTGGCCCCCTGTGGACACAGTTCTCTGCCTTGTTGGGCTCCATGGCCCAGCCCCAGTGTCCGTCTGCCCCCTGGAGGGAGGAGGGAGGCCTGGTTTAATATGCACCCACCTCTGGGCATCCTGCCTCTCCTTCCTCCATGCAGCGCCTGGGTTCTGGCGTTCCCCAGGGCATGGGGCCTGGGCTGGAGGTGGTCAGAGGCATGCTGAGTCCCTGCTGTCCCTTGGGTCTGCAGACAGAGTATGCCCGCTATGAGAATGGCCACTACTCGTACCGCATCCACCGGTCCCCGCTCTGCGAGTACATGATCAACTTTATCCACAAGCTGAAGCACCTGCCCGAGAAGTACATGATGAACAGTGTGCTGGAGAACTTCACCATCCTGCAGGTGTGTGTTGTGTGTGTGTGTGTGTGTGTGTGTGTGTGTTTGGTTAGGAGGCAGGTGCACGGGGGAGTTGGCAGGAGGGTAAATCCTCCCACCCTCCTCTTTATCTTACCACAGGTGGTCACCAACAGTGACACACAAGAGACCTTACTGTGCATTGCCTACGTCTTTGAGGTCTCGGCCAGCGAGCACGGGGCCCAGCACCACATCTACCGGCTGGTGAAGGAGTAGAGACTCTGGGGCCGGGCGGGCGAGAGGCGTGAGTGCAGGGAATGGGCAGGTGGGAAAGAGGCCTGCAGGGCAGCCTCCTGACTGGCCGAGCCTCGAAGCCCCGATCCTTCTGACCCAGGAACAGACTGCCCGACCCTGCATTGCCCCCCACCCCAAATAAACCCAACCTGTTGTGGATTTTCAGAAGCCCTGGTCTAGCTGTATGACCCTGGGGAGGAGACTGGGGAGTGGGTGGGGCCGGTGGGAGGTGGGTGCATCTGACACCTGCACATGTGACGAGCTCTGCCAGGATCTCCTGTACCAGCACCGAAGCTCAAGATGCGACGACCCCCTGCAGCTGTGCTCCAGCGCCTGGCCACCCTGCACGGCATGCGGACTCTTCTTCGGCTCGCCCCACGTGTGCCTCCACGACTGCTGGTTTCCCCTGCTGCTGCTCTTGCCAGGACAGCCTTATCCGGAGCCTGGGGGCGGGCATTAGGGCTCAGATGTGGGGTGAAGGGTGGTCGTCCGTGGTAGCAGGGGATGTGGGGCTTTTTGATTCTGAGGGCAGCTGTGCTGGCTTATGGGATCACTGGCCCGCTCCAGGGGACCCAGGGCAGGGAGAGGGGACCGCCAGAGCTGGCACCAGGCCTGTGTGGTGCCCCGCAATCTCCTAGCTGCCAATCAGCTGGGGCCCTTTCATTTCTGAGTCTTACCTCAAAAGCCTGCCCAGCAACATGGCTGATGGAGTGGTGACCTCTTTGGCATTTCCTCCAGGTAATCTAACTGCCTCCTGCTGAAAGACCATTGTTAATGGAGGAGGAGGAGGACAGGGCCCCTACTGGGCCCAGAGTCACCCTGCAGAAGGGGTTCCCTGGCCTAATTCTCCCAGGCTTTGGTATTTGGTCCTACTGGCTGCGGTCGTAGAATTTCTGGATGTCCAACTTCAGGAAATGCCCTGTGGGTCTGAGCCCTGCTGCTGCCTCCTCTACAGTGGGGAAGCAGTTGCCTCTACCTGGGCAGGCCCTGGTGAGGGGAGGTAAATAAAGGTTACAAAGTTGCGGGCCTGGCTCTTTGCTGCCACCCAGTGGCAGGGTAGCATGGTCCTTGCTAACCAGTTGTCCAGCTCCGTGACCTCCGTGCGTCAGGGGGTTTGCAATGGTGCAGAGTCCACATGCAGTTCACCGGGCTCGTCTGTGGCCACTCGGGGTGAACTGGAACCCTCCACCGATTGGGTAGCCACTAAATCCATTGATCGCTCTCGCCCTTCCCCCAGCAGAACCAGTGCCCCAGCAGCAGGGAGCAGAGACGGAACCCACAGGCAGGCCCTCGGGCAGAGATCTCTGGACAGGCCAGCAGGTAGAGATCTGGAGTGGTAGTTGGATGTCAGGGTGGCTCCGCCCCAGACTGACTGGATGGCATTAAAACGGGTGACCTAATTTCCCTGTGCCTCAGTTTCCCTGTCGGAAAAAGCTGGGTGTTAGCAATGGTCCCTACCTGGTGTGCCGTTCCTGGCACCGTGCCAAGTTTGTCAGGTGTCTGTCTGCTGCTGCGAAGGACGCTGTCAGTCATGGTAGAAGGCCTGCGTCTCAGGGAACACGCACCTGGAAGGCTGCCCGGTCCTCCGCCAGCAGGGAAGAGGTGACGGACAACAGCGGTGCTCAACCCGTAGGTCGTGACCCCTGTGGAGGTCGAACGGCCCTTTCACGGGTGTTGCCTGATTCATAAGAGTAGCAAAATGACAGTGATGATGGAACAACTAACAATTTGATGTTGGGGGGCAGGGGGGGGCACTACCCCATGAGGACCTGTCTGGACGGTCGTGGCATGAGGAAGGTTGAGAAGCACTGCCTTAAAGCATGGCTGTTTAAGTGAGCAGCCGAGAAAGCCCCCCAGCATTCCAGATGGGGTCACCATGCCATCGCAAAAACCCTGTGTACAAGTCATCCGACCCCCACCTAAACGGCTTTACCACAAACCTGGCTACTAGCATCTCTCTGCTAGCCCCCCACCCCCACCCCCGGCACGGGGCCCCACTCGCACGCACGAGTGACGTGAGCTGGCCCAGGGCGCGGTGACCCGGGCGCTGGACTGGCTTCAGGTGGGCGGGGAGCTGCCCTGCCTTTGGTGAGCTGATGGCGGAAGCGTACAGGAAAGTGACCGGCCTACGGCTGCAGGGTGCTGAACCAAGGACGAGAGCACTTCCAGGTGTGTTTCCGCCCGGTGTGGCGCAGACCCTGACGCAAGGATCGGTCGGTCTGTGTGGCCGGTGCTTCCTCTCCGTCGCACAGGGTGTGTCCCCTTGCCAGCCCCCTTAGCTTAGAACACTGCCTGCGAGCCCCCCGTCCTCCTGCAGATGGGCACCCCCACGGTCTTCTCGGACCCTCAGCAGCCCAGTGGGAACTGTGCCACGTGCTTTAAGGAGGGCGAAAGACAGCTTAGGGAGGTCAGTTCGTTTGCTTGGGTTACTAACTTATTAGCAAAAAAAAAAAAAAAGTTTGTACAAGGCATTGGGGCTATATCAGTAACTGAGGCCGGGCTACACCAGCGCATAATTAAGGGGACAGATACAGACTGGTGAGTGCTGTGGAGGACAGCAGGGTGCTGAGATGAGCCCTGGGGCCAGCAGGGCCAGGGGAGGCCTCTCTGAAGGAACTGTGGCCTCTGAACCAAGGCCTGAGCTGTGGACATGGGCCGGGGCCAGGTCCTTCACACCAGGATCCAGAGTTGGTGTATTGCTCCGTGTGATGGAATGTCTGGCGTATTTTCAGCAAGGGAGTAGGTGTGTGGCAAAAACCATCCCCCCCCACACACACACAAGAAAAAAGGGGGTAAGGGGAAAAAGAAACTGTTCCCAAATGGCCTTGGCCTGCAGAGGTGCGAGTTTAATTGTCAGCAGCCAGACCTGTCTGTCGAGAGACTATCACTGTCCCAGTTCCGCCACTCTTGTCCACTGGAGGCTCCGCAGGGTCTCAGTCAGCACAGGATGAGGGAGGGGGATACAGGTCCTTGAGCTCTGGGAGGAGTGGGGGTCCTGGCTGTGGGTCTCAGGGGCAGGGAACCCGACCACGGGTCTCATGGGGCTGTCCTGACTCCCTGTGGCCACCAGTTAACTCGCAGAGTAGGTAGTCTTGCTCGTAAGAGAGGTTCCCACTAGGCATTTGGGGTGAGGGGTGGGGGTTGCAGGTAGAATTGTGCATGTGTCGGCATGGGCTGCACTGCTTCAGACCCGATGCCAGTAGGGTGAGGGACAGGCGAGAGTGGCCGGTTTGCCCGGGGCTGCCTGCACGAGTGTGCCTGGCTCTGATGCCCGCTGCTCCCCTGGGCTGGGTCAGGGGCTGTGCAGAAGGAAGCTGCATGTGAGCAGGGGTGGTGGCTGCAGGGGACTCAGAACCTGAGAGTGATGGTGTGTGGTTGGGGCACTGTTGGCCACGGCCACGTGAAGAGGAGGGACATGAGGAAGAGTGGGAGTGGGCAGCCTTCCGCAGCACTCCCTGTGTTTGGCAGCCATTGGGTTCGTTCTGAAAATGTGAAGGAGCCAGGGGCTTCTCAGCAGAGTTAAGTCTGCGTAAGTTCGTAGGAACTTCAACCTGAGAGTCAAGTTCTTCCTTCGTTGGTTGTACTGGCCTCTTACAACCTGTGTGACTGTCTCCAGGTGCACTAGAGAAAAAAATCCAGAGACACTCGTGTGTATCAGAGAGAGTTTTATATCAAAGGGCAATTGTATATTAGGAAAACAGCTCAGCCCAGTCCAGATCAAGTCCCTAAGTCTGCTAGTTCCCCCATATGTCTGATACTAGTCCAAACTCACGCAGCCCTGCTGTGGTGCCAAATGCAGGCCGATCACAGGCCAGTGGGTGGAAAGTCTGTGGATCCAGGGGCGGTGGAAGCATCCCAGCGCTGGTGTGTTTCTCCACCTGGCTCCCCCAGCTCCATCAGCATAGCTCCATGTGGCTTGTCAATAGGAAAGTCTCTCAGGGAGTGTCTCCCGTCTCCAGGGAGTAAGACAGGAGGACCCTGAGTCCTCAGGAGAAGGCCATGCCCACACGGAGGCCTCAGTGACAGACTCCACCTAGACTCCACCCCTTCACAAATTGACAGGTTATGTAACTGCCACCTGACCTTGGACACATGACTTAACCTTAGTAGCCTCATTTGTGAAATGGGGGTACAGTGGCTCTGACTTCAGGGACTGATGGGGAGGAAGAAAGGTGATCTGCTGTAGTCTTCACAAATAAAACGCACATAACGTACGCAGGAAACTAACACGTATGGCAAGGTTGGCAAAAAAAACGGTATGTAGCACATGCTGTTTGCATAGAAACGCAGCGCATGGAACATGCACCTAACGCATGTTGAGTCCTCAGAGTATGTCAGCAGCTGAGGCATCTCTCTATTTTCCCCAACACTCTGCTTATCCCACCCCTAAAACACAGACACATATTTATTTTTAAAGGAAACAAGAAAAACCTCTCAGCCCATGAAGCCGTGAAGGAGGCTTTGGGGTTCTCGGTCTGGCCTGACACTGTCCAGCCTGGACCCCACTCTTGAACGTCGACCTGATGGCTGGCAGGCATGGGAAACAGAGGGAGATGCTTTTCCATTGGGGAGATGGCTGGACAGCCCTTCGAGGGGAGGGCTTAGAAGGAAAATTGGTGGGGGCGGGGGTGGGGGGAGGCTAAGCTGCTGAGCGAGGTTGGTTGGGGTGTTGCTTCCTGAGGGAGGAGAGGAAGGAGGCAGAACCCAGTGTGTGGGGATGGCCGAGGGCCTCTCAGCTTATGAGTGTCTAATATTTAATTTGAAGTGTTTTGTATTTTTTGCTATGTAACTCCCCACCCCCATCTCCGCATCTTCATTAAAATCGGATACCGACACAACAATGCCTTTGTGTGAGTGCTTTCTCTCCCTGGGCGGGAGGCCTGCAGACACTGAGGTGAGCCTGCTGTGAACCAGTAAGGCAGTGCAGGTGGAGCTGCCCCCTTCCCAAAGCCCTTCTGAGGCACAGACGAGGTTCAAGTCAGCGTCACATCGCGGGACCCTCTTGGTCGGCCCCTGTGCTATAGGAAGTCCCTGGGGAATTCTTGCCTTTCTGGAAGATTGGCCTTAGAAGCGCTCCTGAGTGCAGTGACATCGGACTCAGGGCAACTCACCGCCGATTCTAGGTGCTCAGATTCCCTGGTGAGAAGGATGGGGCTTTGCTTTTGCTCCTGCTAATGGGGGAGGCAAAGGAAACTCAAACAACCACAAAAGGTAAGTAAACAGGGCTGAGCCCCGGTGGCGTAGTGGTTGTGTGCGGGACTGCGGCCCACAGGGTTAGCAGTTCAAATCCAGGAGCATGGTTGGGCCTCCTACTGCCACCAGAGGGCAGTGATGCCATATATATATATGCCATATATATATATATATATATATATATATATATATATGTAAGTTAATAAGAAAGCAGCAAAGTGAGGATGGAATGAAGTGCTTTCTCAAAAACAATCTGATGATGTGATGGAGCAGGGGTTGGCAAAATGCAGCCCACTGCCTGTTTTTGTGCAGTTCAGAGTTTTTACTTTTTTTTTTTAGTGATTGAAAATAAAATTTTAAAGCATGAAGCTACTTCTCATTCCCAGAGATGCCTGGTGTCACCGACTCTGGGCTTTGGGGGGCTTTCATGATCCCCTGGGACTTTCTCTGAGGTTAACAATCCTCTTATAAACGACGACCTTTATTTGGTAACCATTTCCCAGTGGGTGGGGGAGCCCGGGGAGCCTCGTAGTAGTCTGTAAGGTTTCTTGAGTGGGTGGCGTGATACCTAGGTTCGAGACCTTGCAGAAGAAAGAATTCATGTCGAAGCCCATTTTATCATCCAAGTGGGTTTTTATGAGGGACGGGAGAAGTTTGGGGTTTTACAGTCTTTCAGGGAAGCATGTTGAGCGGCGTGGATGCCTTGACATGCGCACCCTCGTGGGAGAGCACGCCCTCGTGTAGCAGGTGTGCTCCCTGCCTTTAACCTGCGTGCCCCCCCCACACCCCCTGCCTCACTAGAGGAAGGCAGGGTTGAAGGTATTGGTTGACCCCATTTGCTGGGTAGAGGCCATCTGGTTAGGTCACCAGCCTGGGCCTCGGGGGCCTACCAGGTGCTTCTCCCATGTTGCGTGGGGCTTGAATTGGAGCACGCTCAGTTAGGGCGATTCATAGGTGTCTAACAGTTGCCTGCTTTCCTTCCAATCACCTCTCTGGGGGTCTGTGAGGATACAGGGGCCTCTGAGGTATGTCCCTAAATCTGACTACTTCACAGTGATAGGCTAGACCACGCCCGCCAGGCTGGCAGTTGGGGGGAAAACCCCAGCCGCTGTGTGGGCTCGTCAAGATGTACAATCTCAGAACCACAGTCCACTCTCTCCGGGGTCTTTCTGAGTCAGAATCAACGGCAGTGAGTTGGATTTTGGGTTCTGGAAGTTACGTGGAGATTATAGTCTTCTCATTGCCAGCGAGTCCATTAGATTGTAGCTCACAGTGGCCTGATAGGATGGAGAGGAGGCACCTCTGTGCTTTCCCAGACAGGTCTATATAGAAATAGCAAGCCTCGTCTTTCCCCGTGAAGCACCTGGTGGGGGGTTTGAACTGCTGACCTTGCAGGTAGTAGCCAAACACATTACCTACTACACTACCAGGGATTCCCCAGCTACCAGAGGGAGACTTTAAATTAGAAAAAAGACGGGGCTGAGCCCCAGTGGCGTAGTGGTTCTGTGCGGGACTGCGGCCCACTGGGACAGAGGTTCGATTCCAGCAGTGGGGCCTCCTACTCCCACCACCAGAGAGCAGTGATCCCCCCCCCCAAAAAAACAAACAAACAGAAAAAAGACGTATGTTTAGCAGCTAGCATGTGGAGAAGGGAGCCTCAGAAGGCTCTGTAGATGTCCAGGAGAGAGACTGGTAGTGAAAGCGGATGGCTTCAGGGTGTGTTTTGAGGAGAGTCTCCTGGACTTCCAGATAGGTGCTTGGATATAGGAAGTATGGACACATGAAAAAGGAAGAACTTCAGAGTTCCTGGGTCCATCTGTGAAGGCTGGGCAACAGAATGAGCCAAGACTGGTGGGGGTAAGGGTGAGAGGTGGAAGTGGGTTTGTGAATGGGAATTGAGAGTTAAGGTTTACCTCTCTTTTAGACACCCACGTAGATCTGTCAAAGTAGCAGCTGGATAGATGAGTCTAGAATTATATCTGGGCATTATTTTGGCCAGCACAGCCCTGGGGAGTGCAGTGGGTTGGGTATTGGCCTAACTGAAGGGCCAGCCGTTTGAACCAGTTGGCTGCTGTCAGATGAACAGATGGCCAGGATGACCAGGGGTGGGGAACGTCTGGCCCGCGGTCGTATGAGGCCCACAGAATCATTACCGGCTCACTTCAGGAGGAGCCCTGCTGATGTCGTGGCCACGTGTTGGGTGGCGCCGATCTGCGTGGTTGGCGGTTCGAAACCACCGGCAGCTTCCTGGAAGCGAGGCTGGGCTCGCGCCTGTAAGCAGCTGCAGCCTCGGGAACCACGGGGGTGGCTGTGAGCCCCCACGGCGTCGGTGGCAGCGAGTTTGCCTGAGGGCGAGTTCCCTCCTCAGCAGAGACACCATCTGACCCGTGTGGCTCCCAGAGATCCAAGCGACCCGTGGCAGACACAAGAGGCTTCCCACGGCTAGTTTCCAGCTTCAGAAACCCACGGAGCAGTGCTTCTCTGCCCTACGGAGTCTCAGAGGGTTGCGGCTGGCTCCCTGGCAGTGCTGGTCAGGGCTGGGTTGGGGATAATTGGCACCAGGGTGAGTATTTAAATGAGATGGTTAGAGGAGCTTGTCGGGATGGGTAGGAGCCGTGGTCCGCATAAGACACGCCTGCACTTCGCATTCCAGCAAGTAGGGGGGTGTAAATGGAGCTACAAGTGGCCCCGTGACTACAGGTGCCACAGGAGGTCAGCAGGCATCTGACTCTCAGAAGGATCTCAAGAGGGTTTTTGCCCAACTGGAATGGGAGGCAATGGCCAGACTTCGCACAGCCATCTGACCACAACGTGCCCCGAGGCAAACCAACCCAGTAAAGGTATTCTGAGTCCTTGAACCTGGGGAGCCCTCAGACACCTCCCGCCGGCTGTGTTTTACACAAGGGAGAGCGGCATCTTTCTTGTTCAAAAGCACTTTTGTTTTGAATTTCGTCATTAGCAGCCAGACGTAGTTCTGACCAGGGGCGCATCATGGATCTGGAACCAACGTGGACGTGGAGGATTTCGTGGTGGAAACATCAAAGCTGTCCTAATAGAAGTGTGCAACAATAAAAAGCCCACCCTGGCTTGTTTAGAACCCTTCTGAGTTGACAAAGCAATGCCCAGTCTTCTGTCTCGTTGGGCCTTGGCAGCTACACTGGAATGGTGGTGTGAGTATCTCTGGGAAGATGAAGAAGCTGAAGCCAGAGGTCACTAACTCGGGCCACCAGGTTGCTAAGTGACGGCTCTGGGCCCTCCTGCAGCGCTCCCAAAGGTAGCAAGCAGGTTAGAGACGCCCAGGAAGTTCTGCCCCCGTGTCTGTCTCATGCTGAGTGGGAGAGGTGGCAGCAGCCGGAGGAGAAAGTGTTTTGGGAGTGACAGTGAAAGTGTCTCATCTTTTGTGACTGCAGTGCCTTTTAGGTAAAAAGCGGCTATTTCTTCAGAGGCCATCGGGATCCTGGAGATGGTGGAGCAGAGAGGGACACGAGACATGGACAGCCAGTCATATTGGAAGGAGCCCGCGTCTGTCAGCTGGCACCTGGCAGTCCCGTTTTAGAAGCCGTCCGGCCGTCATGAGATGTTCAGCCGCGTCTGCTGAGCGGCATGTGACTGTATTGAAGTCTCCTTGGCATCAAAGGGCCTGCTTCTCTTTAGTCTCCCTTCCCCAGAAGCCATGCCGAGGACGCTTGGAGTTTGGCACGATCCTCTCCCTCCACCTTGCCTCCTTCGTAACTGCTGTGTTGACTCCCTGCCAGTTTGTCTCTGCATCCCCACTGATCCTGATGCGGGCGCTTGGGGGGCCGGCGACTGCCAGTGTCACTGTAGAGCTTGTTGGGGAGTCACAGATGGCTGTCTCATCTGATGAAGAGGTTGCACCTGAAGGCAAAGATGGGCTCGCTTTCAAGTACCCGGCAGCCCGTTGCACAGCCAGGAAGCAGAAACTGGGATCGGTAGCCAGCCTTTGACTTCTAAGGCCGTGTGCTGTCTCCCCCGCTCCCCCACGGCAGCCCTAGAAATACCATTCTGTCGATCCCACCCGCTCCCCCACGGCAGCCCTAGAAATACCATTCTGTCGATCCCACCCAAAGCCCCCTTTAATCTTCAACGACCCGCCCCAGCGAGCCCTGCCCCTGGACGCACATGAAAGCGAGCCTCACATGCCTGCTTCAGGGACAGGCCTCACCCGTTCCCAGCTAAGCTGACCCACTTGCTTCTCTTCTCCACCCCCCCCCCCCCCCCCACCCCCCCGCATCTAGGATTCCTGGCTGTTATCCCTGGCTTTGATATCTGCTTTTACTCTCTGTTTTGGCAACTCCTCACATTCCCCGTGTGGCTTTGGGGGCCTCTTCTTTCCTTTTTTCTCAGCCCTCTGCTCTGTTCCAACCTCGGACCTTGCTGTCCGCTCATGGGCCTAGGTTCTGCAGAAACAGCCCCGCTCACACCCCGTGCCCAGCCATGGCAAGAGAGGGAGTGGCATTGAGGCAGCAAGATGGCACTGGGCCTGGGCAGATCCAAAGCTAAGCTTTGGCCATAGGCATCTCCTGCCCTGAGGGAGAAGTGGGTTCTCTCCACCATCGGTCGCAGCCTCAGGCTAGAGGTCCTGCGAGGGGGACCTGAATTCCCTCTCATGAACTACGCCAGGGGGCCCACTGCGGCCCTGGACCGAGCTGCATTTCAGTGTGTGGCGGAGTCATTCGGAAAAAAAACAAACAGCACCTTCAGGCCTCCTGCTGTGCTTGTCCACTCTCGCCAGTTGTCAGGAGTCCGCGTCCATGTAGGTGGGACCCAGTCACATGGGCCCAGAGGTTTGTCCAAGGCTGGTTTTGGGTTTTTTTTTTGCTTTGGAAATCAGTCACCCAAGCCCTTCTTTCAAGGAGCCTCTGGGCTGACTCAAACTTCCAGCCTTCAGGTAGCAGTTGAGCACATACATTAACTGTTGGTACCATTCAGGGACGCCAGACCCAAGCTGGACCTGGTGGACCTGAACGTTCTGATGCTGGAAGGGACCTCCCCCACTCACCCCAGATCCTCAGAGAGAGCTGGAGGCAGGTGGGGCAGGAGAGGGCATCGCCTGCAGGTCTCCTTGATGAGAAAGAACGAGAAAATCCACTGATAGGACAGAGTGGGCAACAGTTCCTGGGGCCACTTGGCCATGGCACCTGGAAGGGGGGGAATGGAGCGCCCTCCTGCCCAGGGAACTGTGACATGTGGTGCCCATGTCACCGAGTGTCATCACCTGGGGGCTCCTGGAACTGCAGACTCTTACCCCATCCCAGCCCCGTCAGTCGGAGTCAAGATCTGTGTACATTAAAGTCTGACAAGCACCGGGTGAGACGTTGTAGCCCGGTGCAGAGAAAGTCCCACCTCTGGGTAGTGTTCTCTCAGCAATAATTCCTCCTCCTCGGCGGGGGACAAGGAAGAGGAATCATTACTCGCCAGAACATGAATTGGGGGTGGGTGGGAGGGTGTTCGTCCATGGGGTAGAGAAGGCGGGCTTTAAGCAGCACATTTGCAAAAGTTCATTTTGCAATGAACTTTTATGAACAAAATATCAATGAAAATAGAATATAAGAAACATAAATCTGACAGCGGCACTTCTTTTTGATTTGCGTATTTTCAACCATCAAAATTAACGTCGTTGGGTGCTTTTGTGCTCATCTCTAAACCACAGTCACTATCAATTATGTTTCTTTAACGCTCGAGGGCAACTTTTATGCTGAAAAGGAAACTTGCAGTTATTTGCGATTTTAATTTTTTCCCTAATTTATTAAAGTTGTATATTTTAAAGGCTGGCTGTATTAACTTACACTCAATTTTAAAATCTTATTATTTTGTTCTTAAAGCTAGTATTTTTTTGTGTATTCAAGACTCCTTCATTTGTTCTCTGATAACGCTCAATGAGTTTCTACATTCTCTCTGCCTTTTATATTGTTTACAAACTTGATTAATTAAATTGGCTTAGCCTGTTTAAGCTACAATTAAGCTCTTCCAGCATGTAACAAGACAGGCTGTCAAATCTCACAAAATCCCGGACACTAAGCATTTACACTAAGTACTTAAACACTATTCATAAAACACAGCCTAGACTCGCAGGTGGACCCGCGGGCCACATGCGGCCTGCCGAGAACAGTTTTCCGGCCCACGGGCTATTTTTGCCACCACTGCTGTCCTGCTTAGCAGTCAACTCATCCTGGGCCCGCAGTGAATCTGTTCATAGTTCTTTTAGTCCGGTGCTGCAACGCTCTGAGGGACAGTGAACTGGTCCTGTTTACCAAGTTTGAGGACCCTTGGCCTACAATGTACCCATACTGAGCAACCCTGCACCTGGGCCTGGCCAGAGAAGGCCACGCAGCGGTCCAGGTGACTGATCAGGTCAGCCTTGGCTTTGTCCAGTGCTGGCACGAAGAGGCAGCATAGACCCTCTGCCCAGCCCCAGTCTTTTTTGTTTTGTTTGTTTTTGGGCATCACTGTCCCTGGTGGTCGTGGGAGCTACACCGCCTTGCTCCTGAGAGCTGCCACTGGATTTGAACCGCCAAGCCCGCGGGCCCCAGTCCCACACTCAATCACTTACGCCACCGGGACTCAGCCCCAGTCTTTTTTTTTTTTTTTTTTTAAATAGCAATCAGTTTTTACTTTCCATCAATCTCATTTCCGTGGAATAATGGCTTAAGACCACTCAGTGGTTGTTCCTGCCCACTCAGTGGCCTGAGCAGTGGGGCCAGCCCCGGTCTTGAAGCTGGGTTCTTCTGAGTCCACAGTCAGAACTGCTGTTACGCCTGCCTCCTTCAGCTGGTCCAGCTCCTGACGGCTGCTGCACCCCCACCCCCACCCCCCAGCTAGAGGGGCGGAAACCCTTAGGGACCGTTGGTGTCCAAGCAGAGCCTAAACCAGGCTAAGGGTCAGAGAGAGACAGACCTGTCAGTGGTCATGTCTGAGAAGACTCTCAATGACTGAAGTTGAATTGTTGAATTGTTGAATCTGAACTGTAACTTGTTATTTCTCTAATAATTCACCCAGCTGTGAAAACACACACGCACACACACACACACCACAGCCTAAACTTATAGATGTAAGATTTATTTGAACATTTTTTTGAATTTTTTTAAAATTTATTTATTGAACATTAACATTTAACCATCAAATGTATGAAATTAATACCACAATGCACAATCTGTTGGACGCTTTTGTATTTTCCTAACACTTTGAGGAATTTTATATGTTAAAATGGTTCGTGGTGAATTTTATGGTATATGAAATTTATTTCAATTTAAAAATATACAGAGAAGCACGAATCATCTCAATGATTATACCCCGAATAGTTACAATCACACACCGTGAAACCTGTCACAAAATTGTTGGCAGATGTTTGCAGCCATCCCATCTCTGTATTAAAGTCTCTATTCAAATGAATAGGCATCTGGGTGGAGCAGAAGGTTAAGTATCCCAAAGGGTGGTGGTTCAAACCCAGTCGGAGGCACCTTGGAAAAAAGGCCCGACCTTCTGGTCCTGAGGGGTCAGTGCCTGGGAAGCCCGGTGGATGCAGTTGCCCTGTGCACACCCAGAGCCAGCATGCCCTGGAGTCAACGAGAGGGCCGCTAACTACAGCATTTTAACGAACAAAGTGGAATCATGGACTGAACGGGACTGAAACGGGAATCATGGACTCAGATGGCCGTAACGGGACGGTCAGAAGGCCCCGGGGCTCTGAGCCGGGAGGCGGAATTGCCACACAGGGAGGGTCACGTGGACAGTGAGCAGGTCTTGGGAGGGGAGTTTGGATGCGCCTTTAGACACATTTCACCCAGCCTGAGGACTCCCACTTGAATGGTTTCCTGTGGTCCACTTTTGCCCATCTCAGTAACAGGATCCCTGAAGCCTTGTGCTGTTTTTGGTTTTGTTTTAACAAACTCAGAGTATCTTCCATGCCTACATGTCTCTTATGTTTGTCTCCCTCGGTCGGTTTTTATTGATTATTATTATTATTATTTTTTACATTTTTTTGGCATCACTGCCCTCTGGTGGGAGTGGGAGGCCCAGCCTTGCTGCTTCTGGGTTTGAACCCCAAGCCAATGGGCCGTGGTCCCACACTCAACCACTACGCCACCGGGGCTCAGCTGATTATTATTTTTATTTTTTTTTTGTTTTTTGGGCATCACTACTCTCCGGTGGTGGGAGTAGGAGGCCCAGCCCCACTGCTGGAATTGAACCTCCGTCCCAGTGGGCCGCAGTCCTGCGCACAACCACTACACCACCGGGGCTCAGCTGATTATTATTTTTATTTTTATTTTTTTGGGGGGGCATCACTGCTCTCGGTGGTGGGAGTAGGAGGCCCAGCCCCACTGCTGGAATTGACCCTCCGTCCAGTGGGCCACAGTCCCGCTACGCCACCAGGGCTCAGCTCTCAGCTGATTATTTTTTTAAATGGGGTGAAAATGTACAAAGAAAATTGGCTTTCCATTCTGCAGTGGATACTTTTGCATTGGAACATTGACTGTAATCTCCCCAGCTCCTCCCCATTGCACTGCTTCCAGTGGCACCCCTACCCCCTGTACCACCCCCA
>PVJH01038168.1:0-17352 GCA_004026705.1 Nesogale talazaci | reverse complement strand
CCCACTGGGACGGAGGTTCAATTCCAGCAGTGGGGCTGGGCCTCCTACTCCCACCACTGGAGAGCAGTGATGCCCCCCACCCCCCAAAAAAAAATATGAAAAGATGTAAGAGTTGTATCCTCTCATCATATGTGTTAGACCAGATAGACTAAAGAAATACATTCAGGGACACCCATGGACGTATAGGAAAGAACTTCATTTCAAAGAGTAATTGTATATTAAGGAAATATCCTCGCCCAGTCCAGATCAATCCCATAAGTCTAATCTTAGCACATACGCCCAATACCAGTCTATAAATTCCTCTTCTGAATCTCACAGCACATGCAATGATGCCAAAGGCAGGAAGATGACAGGCCTGTGGGTGGAACGTCCTGAGGAGTCAGTGTCAGTGGCTCAAGAATTTCCAGGGGTCTGGCTGCCTGGCTCCACGTGACTGTGAACAGGGAGACCAGAGAGTGTTCTGTCTCCAGGGAGGAGGAAAAAGTTCCCAGCATCCTGAGAAGGCCACGCCCACTAGGAGGGTTCAATCACGTTGTGAGCTGACTGACGGTTCCTTCAACAATATGACAGAGAATGTACAACTGCCACATTATACTTATTCAATCTGCATACTGTGCAAGTAATTCCAGAAGCAGGGCTATATAAAAAAGAATGCATTGGGATTAGAACAAAACTCATTAATAACCTGCTGTATACAAATGATATAATCTTGCTTACTGAAGTAAAGAGGAATTGAAGCATTTACTGGTGAAAAGGAAGACTATAGTCTTCATTCAACATGATGAAAACAAAAATCCTCATAGCTAGTTCTATAAAGAACATCTTTTTCCCCCACCAGGCTAACAGAATTGCCTTTAATCTTGGGTGAGTTAAGGTAAAGCCACACAATTTCAGTTACTGTACACAATTCCTGAAATAAAATGTTTTGAAGACAAGATCAGAGAGCAATGATAATCAACTTTTAAAAATACGATGCATTTTTCTCTCATTAAATGTTCCTATTAAATGAAACATCTTGATAAATGAAGATGGAAGTTGCATAACGTTTCCTTTTCCTTGGGTTTCTTATTAGCAAAATGCCATGAAATCAATGATGTATTGTATCAGGCAGAGCAGTCACCTTGAGGACGAAAGTGAGGCTGACCCAGAACATGGTATTTTCAATTGGCTCCTATGCATATAAAAGCTGGAAATAAGACTGAAGAATTATTGATGTTTTGGATAATAAATGCATGAAGAACACTGAAAACATCAAGAACTTCCAGAAGAATGAACAGATATGTCTTGGAGGACGCACAGTCAGAAGGTACCTTGGCACCCAGGAGGGTAAGACTTTCTTTCCCTCACTCTGAATATGTTGTCAGTGCCAGTAAACAGTCAGCAGGCTTGGTAAAGTAGAAGGTTAGTCACACCTGGCAGCTGCAATGGGCTCACACACAGGAACTGTGGTGAGGATGGCAGGCTCAGGCTGTGTTGCTACAGTGTACGCAGGGTTGCTATGGGTGTGGACCAGCTCCGTGGCACCTAACAACAGTGGCTTTGTGAGGAAGATTCAATGACTTCGAGCTAAAGGACTCAGCACAGTGACTGACACATGAAGAAACCATAGGTGTTTAATTACTAGTATTATTAATTGCTGCTGTTTTAGATTGTTAAAAAAGGCACTTAAAAAAAATCATTTGAGGGCTGTGCCCCAGTGTCGTGGTGGTTGAGTGCGCGACTGCGGCCCACAGGCTTGGCAGTTCAAATCCAGCAGCGGCTCTTCAGGAGCAAGGCTGGAGAGCTCCCACGACGACCAGAGGGCAGTGATGCCCCCCCCACCAAAAAAAATCCTTTGATTGGGGATCATACACTCTTATCACAATCCATACACCCATTCATTGTATGTCAAGCACATTTGTACATTTGTTGCCCTCATTCTCAAATCATTTGCTTTCTACTTAAGCCCATGGTATCAGTTCCCCATTTCTCCCCTCCCCTCCCCTCAGGAACACTTGATAATTTAAAATTATAATTTTGTTATATCTTACATTGTCTGATGTCTCCCTTTACCCACTTCCCTGTTGTCTGTAACCCAGGGAGGAGGTTATAAGTAGCTCTTTATATCAGTTCCCCGTTTCTATGCCACTTTCCCTCCACCCTCCCAGTATCAACGTGATTTTTCGTAACTGAACCTTTTGTTTCCTTGTGAATAAAAGAATTAGAGAAGCCATGTCAAGAGTATGGGACAGGATTTCAGGGGGCCCTTTGGAGGGAAGATGATGAGTCAACTGAGAACATTTTGTCTCTTGAGGGGCATCCTATAAACATTGTATATGTGAGAAACAAAAATCTAAACAAAAATATCCTTTATTGTTTGTGGACAAAATAATCTATAACTTATCATGGGTTTGTGTGAGGGAGGGTGGGACAGGGAAGAAATGGGAGCTGACATCAGGGGCTCAAGTGGGAAAAGAATGCTTTAAAATGATGATGGCGGCATTTGAGCAAATGTGCTTGACACATTGGAGCAATGTACAGATTGTGATAAGAACTGTTAGAGCCTCCAATAAAAGCATAAAAAAAAGAAAAGCAGGGCTGAGCCCCGGTGGCATAGTGGTTGTGCGCGGGACTGCGGCCCACTGGGATGGAGGTTCAATTCCAGCTTCCAGGAGCAAAGGCTGGACCTCCTACTCCCACCACCTGAGGGCAGTGATGCCTAAAAATAAAAAAAAAATAAAAAAAAAGAAAAGCAAAAAAATAATCCTTGATTAGGACTAAATCTAATCATTTCATCAATGAAAGGCATTTTAAGAACGTCTACCTTCTAAAATATTCACTATACTTTAAAAAATCATTAAATCATTTGATTGCGAGCTCTTCCAGCTCTTAGAACAATCTACACATCAATTGTTTCAAGTACATTTGTACCTGTTTACCATCATTTCCAAGATATTTTCTACTTCTTGCCTGAGCCCTTGGTGTCAGCTCCTCTTTTCTCCCTTAATACTCACTATACTTTGCTGAATGAAAAGCACAAACAGAATGTTTGTTTCCACAATTGACTATTTTGGCAACTTTCTTCCTTCATAGTTGGGATTCTTGGAAACTTGCCATTTTAGAGCCCAATTCTGAAATAACTTTTTCTGACTTCATTTAATATCCCAGAATAGCTTCTTGAGTTATCAGTTGGATGATCCAGGAAACTATTTATAGCAGGATGAATACTCTCTGTGACAGATGTTATGTTTTCAGGACAATTAAAAAAACAAGATTGACAAGGCTTGTGGGGTTGTAGGTTGTAAGGTCAACAGGGCAGGTAAGGAAGGCATGGAGTTGGAACATAGAAATATTTGGATGTGATTTTTGGACAGTTTAGTTGAAGTCTGGAATAGGCTTCCTATGAAGACGTTTGAGACAGTAACTCCAACAACAAAGTCATTTTTAAAACTCTTCTTGACAGATTGGCTTAGGGTGGCCTGGGTTCTGTTTGTCTAGTACTTTATAACCCAGGGCAGATGAAATAGTATCCTTTGTCATAATGAAGGCCAATGCTGTTCAGGGTGTAGTCAATGTCTACCCATACAGGAGAAAACTAGGTGAGGGAGGACGGACAAAGTCAATCTAAATTTTGAAAGACCTGCCCTTATTGCCTCCTCTCCTGTTACACAGTACATTCCGCAGATAGACTTAGTCTTTCTTTCAAGATTAAAACATGCTTGGATGACTCAGGAAATATATAACATGCTTGGATGACTCAAAAGGGAAGAACTGAGTGATGAGTTTAAAGGCAGATAATAACCTGGGTTTTGGCATTGTTCCTACAGATTGAGGTGTCCTTTAAGGAAGGAAATGCAGAGATATGCCTCCTTTAAAAAGGGGTTAAAAAAAAAGGGTAAATATACATTGTTGCTCATTGTTTTACAACTCACAATCCCAACCCTAACAAAACAAGAGTTCTGGTAGCAATCTACAACACGCCAGCCAATTCCACCTAGTTGGTGCAATTCTGACTCACAGAAAGCTGGCCCTTCCTGCGTAGCTGCCGGCTCAGTGATTTGTTCAGTTTTTTTTTTTTTTTAAAACTATTGTCCGGCCCTCCAACGGTTTGAGGGACAATGAACTGGCCCCGTTTAAAAAGTGTGAGGACCTCTGGTACACCTTTACAGCAGACTGCCACCAGCTGAGTGGGTTTCCACCACAGACCCTTCCCGTTGAAGCTGAAACCTTAACTCCTGTGCCACCAGGTCTTTCCCCAATGGAATACAAACAAAATTACCCAATAGTGCCACGAGTCAATTCCATTCAAGGACACACACTCTCTCAACTGCTCTGTTTCCAACTTTCCTCTTCCCCTTTAGTGCACGCTGAATTATGAGGCTGTCTACTTGTGTTTTTTTTTTTTTTTTTTGGCATCACTGCTCTCCGGTGGTGGGAGTAGGGGGCCCAGCCCCACTGCTGGAATTGAACCTCCGTCCCAGTGGTTGCTAGTTGTCTTTAAACTCTTGGGCCCTTCCCGGCGCTAAGCGCCCAGGACCCTAGGTGGGTGCTGGGAACGTGCTGGGGCTCCAAGTCGCCCTCCGTCTCGGCTAAGGGCCCGGAGTGGCTCGCACAAGGGCGTGACAAGGCTGAATGGAAACGGCAAGACGGTGGAACTGAGACCGGATCCTTCGCTTTCCCGGGAAAGGAGGCCCGGGCCCTAGCCCACGCGGCTTCCGCCCCCACCGCAGCCTACCCGGAAGCGGAGGAGAAAGGGGGAAAATAGGGAATCACCCCACCGGAAGTTTCTTTTGAAATAAAGAAAGACGGCGGAAGTAGGCCCTCGGCGGTACCGCAGCGGTTCGCCGCCAGTCGGCTCCAGGACTTTCTTTTGAAAGGGGAGGCGCTCGCGAGTTCTCGGAGGCCGGGGAGCTGCTGCGGCGGGCTCAGCGCGCAGGCTCACTCGGCCAGTTCCGTCTCTCCGCCTCCCGCGAGCGGCCACACCCCTTCCCAGGGTCCTGTGCCCGGGCGTGACGTCAGGGGAGGGCGGTACTAAAGGAGGCCTAACGTGGGCCGGGCTCTCGCGAGACTCCTCTGCGGCGCACTTCTCGCGCTGCGGCTTTGCTCTCGTCGCAACGAGATCCTTCGAGATCTTCTCCGCCCCCGCTACCGGCACCTCAGCTGCGGCCGCCGAGCCGGAGCCGGCCTGAGCAGCGCCTTTGGCTGCGGCCCCCCCTTTAAAAAACTTGGGCGCTCGCGGCGACCCCCGCACGCCCTCCGCCGAGCCCCCGTTCTCCGGTCCACGCGACCCGCTCCCCGCGCTCCAGCCCCACCGGGCTCCGCGTCCTGTCTCGCTGGACGGACCCGGGCCCGAGCCTGGGCAGAAGGCGGCGCCATGTCGGTGGTGGGCATCGACCTGGGCTTCCAGAGCTGTTACATCGCGGTGGCCCGCGCGGGCGGCATCGAGACGATCGCGAACGAGTACAGCGACCGCTGCACGCCGTGAGTGGGGGCCGGGCGGGCCGCGTGCACGGGCGGGAGGGCCCGGGTGGGCTCGGGGCGAGACCCGCGCGGCGTGGGGGACGTGCGCCGGGGCGTCCCCTCGGTCGCCTCGTGGGCAGGGCCGCGCCCCGTGCCCACTCGCGGGTGGCCCCGCTCGGCTGCGGGTGCCGGTCTGCGCCGGTCGGGAGGCTTTTCGCCGCTGTCTCCGGTGGGCTGAGCCGAAAAGGAGGCTGCGGTGTCGGGGGGACCCAGACCCTCTTTCTCCGAGGCCGAAGCCGGGGCCCGAGCGTGAGGGCGTCTCTTAAGCTTCACACAGGGGTCGAGGGCCCTGTCCACAGCTGGCGCTTCGTTAAAGTGGGTCGAATTGAACCGGTTTTAGGGGCTACGGTTCTCGGGCTCCCGGGAGCGGCTCGAGCCCCACGTGAGTGGGGGCGGGGTGGCGCCCGGAAGAAGAGGGCGAGCGGGAGCGCGGAGGCCCGAGATGGGCGCCTAGAGAGAGAAAAGACGTAATAAAATCAGTGCTGGCTTGATCCGCTTTGTATTTTTGTCTCTACACGGTGAGACTGGTTGACTGCGAATCCATCAGTAGCATTCCACTTGCTGGTAATCCATTCCAGCGAGGGTGTTGGCCTCAATTGTCCGCCCATGAATGGCCTTGATTTTTACAACCTTTCGGCTCAGTGTCGATTGAGCCTTTAGAAACCAGTGACTCATCTAGGTTTTATCTTGGGTGGAATAAAGAGTGCCTTTTGAATACCTTTCCAGATAAAATGCTTCCAGAAGCTTCTTATTGACAGGTTCTCTGTATTGCTCAGGGGCCTCTTAGCACAGGTAAGTTAAAAAAGATGCCCTTGAGGTTCCAGTTCCTATGTGGACAGGTAAATTCCAAAGAGAATGTGTTTAACCCTTTGTGGTCAGTGGGTGGCATTAGACAAACTCAGTAATACACTTTGCTTATGATGCAGACAAAACCAGTCCTATCAAAACGATGGCTTAAAGAAAGCATTTGCTAGACAGACCAGTTAAATCAATGAAGAGCAAGTTTTGGCAGAGCAAATTATGGCATTAAAATTTTTATTTTGGGGGCTGAGCCCCGGTGGCGTAGTGGCTGTGCGCGGGACTGCGGCCCACTGGGATGGAAGTTCAATTCCAGCTCCACAGGAGCAAAGGCTGGGCCTCCACCCCCAGAGGGCAGTGATGCCCCAAAAGCAAACAAACAAAAATTTATTTTGGGGGGATTTTTTAAAAATCCAAAGGAACAGGGCTGAGCCGCGGTGGCGTAGTGGTTGTGCACGGGACTGCAGCCCACTGGGACAGAGGTTCAATTCCAGCAGTGGGGCTGGGCCTCCTCCCCCCGCCGGAGAGCAGTGATGCCCACCCCCCCCAAAAAAAAAATCCAAAGGAGCACTTTCGATGAATATTTCTGGGAGGATACAGATCACAAAGGATTATCATGAAAGATTGAGGAAAATGGAAAATTGCATTAGTGGGGCAAAAAGGAATTTTTTCCTATTACAAGAGTGATGTACCTGCCTATCCTTTTCCAGGGTGTCAGAGACTGACCTATGAAAATTTCACTGGGGAACCTTAATCCTCCATCCACTTGCACTTCTAATCTTAAATCTTTTGGGTTTCAAACTTAAAAGCATTTAAATTAACAGGGGTTCTCAGCCTGTGGGTCTCCACCCCTTTGGGGGCCAAATGAACCTTCAGGAGGGTCACCTAAGACCATCAGAAAACAAGTATTCCACAATATATAATTATATACTGTCTTGTGATTGATTACTGTGTTTTAATTATATTTATGTTCAATTTGTAACAATGAAAATACATCATGCACAACATATTTACATTGATTCATAACAGTATTAAAATTACAGTTATGAAGTAGCAACAAAGATAAGTTTATGGTTGGGGTCACCATAACATGGGGAGCTGTATTAAAGGGTCAAAGCATTAGGAAGGTTGAGAATCACTAATTTAAAAGGAATTCGATTTGAGTTCTTCAAATCTGGCAAAACCCAGGTTCTGGTATGTAAATTGAAAGCCAAATTCTTCAGGGAAAGCTTACAGAGGGAAATACCACCTCTAAAAATGCATAGTCTTCGATGGGGGAAATCCCATGATTTTTGTTTAATGTTTCTGATTTTGTTTGTTTTTGGGCATCACTGCCCTCTGCTGGTCGTGGGAGCTACCCAGCCCAGCTCCTGAGAGCCGCTGCCGCTAGGTTTAAACAGCCAAGCCTGCGGGCTGCGGTACTGCACTCAAGCACTTAACGCCACCGGGGCTCAGCCCCAATGTTTCTGATTTTATAGCAATACTTTAGAACTTATTCTTGCATTGTAAGGTCCCTCGTTTTCACCCTGAATTTAGGCACTGTTGAGTAGGTCACCTGCTCTTTACTCAGGCTTACAACATCCCCTTCGTCAAATTTCTGTGTACATCTTAGGCCTAACACAAGTGTTTTGCTAAAATCTTTTCTCCTGGAGGTGCTGGTGGTTTCAAACTGCTAACCTTGCAGTTAGTTCAACTCCGTAACCACTACACCAGCAGGCCTCCTGTTACTACAATTTCTTTGATTTATAGTAGCCTTACTGAGATGTAATTCGCATACTATACAACTCATTTGAAGTGTGCAATTCATGGTTATTCAGCGTATTCTCAAAATCGGGCAGCCGTTTCTACCATCAGAACATTTCATGACCTGTAGCAGAGAACTGGTACTCATCAGTGGTCACTCCTCATTCCTTTCTTTGTTTAGCATTTTTTGTGTGTGTGTGGCATCATTGCCCTCTGGTAGGTGTGGTAGGCCCAGCTTTGCTGCTGCTCGATTTGAACCTCCAAACCAATGGGCTGCAGTCCCGTACTCAACCACTACGCCACTGGGGCTCAGCCCGTTTAGCATTTTTTAAACAATGGGTTTTATGTTTTATTTTGTATTTCTGTGGAAATGTGTTTCTATACGCATGAAGCTTGTTTCAAGAAGTCAAAGAAAGTGCCCTTTACTGATTTGGAGCTGGGAAGAGATGCTGGTGTGTTAGTTGAGAAGGAGAGGAGTGGGGAGGATTGTTTTTTCCTTGAAAAGTAGGTAATTGACAAGTACATGCTTGGTCTCTTAAGCTTTTAGAGTCTAAAAATCCACTGGTTTTGAAGTTCCTGAAAACAAATTGTACTTAATTTGGGTAAGTTTAACTCCAGATTAACTTCTAATTATCATGTCCTTATTCTTTTTTTTTTTTTTTGGGGGGGCATCACTGCCCTCAAGTGGTGGGAGTAGGAGGCCAGCCTTTGCTCCGTGGAGCTGGAATCAAACTTCATCCCAGTGGGCCGCAGCCACTATGCCACCAGGGCTCAGCCCCATGTCCTTATTCTTTGGGATTTTTTTTTTTACTAGTTCAAGAAGAAAGATTCCAGGATTGCTGCTAGAATTAATCTGGAATCAGTGGCATAATGATTTTTGGCTGTTTCTTTGATTATTTTCAGGAGAATATTTCAAAATAACAGATAAGTGACACAGGTCTATAAATGTAGAATCATTTTCGAATTTATTTTGGCTCTAATAAAAATTGCAATCTGGGTAGATGAAATAATTTTCCTGTAACAATATACACTCTCAAGTAATGTTATTCATGCTAATTGTTAACTGCTGTCAGGGGAAGTAAAAGAAAATGCAAGATGAATCTTTGGGATTCTTTTCCTGTGTGTCGCCCTAGAGCTAAAATGTCTTCAATTCTAGTTAAGACTAAACAGTTACATTGCCGAGCTCAGTACTTTTTTTTTTTTAAAACAAAAGTCCTTTGGAAGACTTCCTTGAAGAAGGAAACAAGAACCCAGAGAGAGAGAGCGCGTGTGGATCAAACAGGAAGTAAAAGGCTTTCAACCCCTTCCCTATCAACAGCAAAATCAGTTGCCCAGCATTTAGTTTAACCCTTTTTGTTGAGGTAAAGACAAGTGTTAGTCACATTAGATTAATGTGGGGGGAGGTTGGTAGCACTGGAAAGATGGCAGCATTCTGATGCTTTTCCTGTTCATCTCTTTGTGTGCACAAAGTTGGTGGGGGGGAGTTTGGAATGAGGAATGTGCTGGCCACTGGAGGGTATGTTCATTTCCATAAACCATCTAGGTAAACTTGGCGGATGAACCATCTTCAAGAATCCTGAAATTTCAGTAAAACTTGAAAAAATTTGCTCAGTAAAGCAACTAGAGATAATGGTTTTTATTGGGTAGGGAGAAGAAAGCTTTGTTTTTTTTGGCATCACTGCCCTCAGGTGGTGGGAGTAGGAGGCCCAGCCTTTGCTCTGTGGAGCTGGAATTGAACCTCCATCCCAGTGGGCCGCAATCCCGCGCACAACCACTACGCCACCGGGGCTCAGCCCAAGAAAGCTTTTCAGAACAGGAGAACCCCTCCTGAAGGGGAGGGATGAGCTTATCCTATCCCAGTGTCATCATCATATATAATACAAAGGGTTATGGGATTTCCCTGTAGGGAATACTATAATGATTGGTAGTCACTCACTTAATTGGCAGCCTGGATTCCCATGTCTGCATTCTCTAGGCTGCTTAAGAATTACTTAAAGCATGTTTTCCAACAACCTTGAACCCACTGAGCTTTAAGAAACTGTTCATGGGGGCTGAGCCCCGGTGGCGTAGTGGTTGAGTGCGGGACTGCAACCCATTGGCTTGGCAGTTCAAATCCAGCAGCAGCAAGGCTGGCCTTCCCACTCCCACGAGAGGGCAGTGATGCCAAAAAAAAAGAAAAAAAAAAAAAGAAACTGTTCATGGTTCTTCAAAATAAAATTAAGGGCCACCTACTGCCACCACCGGAGAGCAGGGATGCCCCCCCCCAAAAAAAATAAAAAATATTATATTTCTTGATGTTTTAAAGGGTTTTAATGGGTACATAGTGCTTTTACTTGGCATCAATTTTAAGTTGATTTTGAAGCCATTTCATTATTGAACCACTATCTGGTTTGATTATTGTTTACATCATATCTTTGGGGTGACAGCAAACAGGGAACAGGCTCCATTCTAATGCGTCACAGAAAGTAGTCCCACTAACTAAAACTGCATTTCCATATTTGCTTCTGGAGACTTTGCCTTGTTTCTGTTTGCCAAATGCCTTGCACTTGAATAGGACTTAGAGTGACTTGGTTTTTTGTTTTATTTTGTTTTTTGCGGGGCCATCATTGCCCTCTGGTGGTGGGAGTAGGAGGCCCAGCCTTGTTCCTGGAGAGTTGCTGCTGGATTTGAACCTCCAACCCAGTGGACCCCAGTCCTGCGCACAACCACTATGCCACCAGGCTCAGCCTGACTTACAGTGTCTTTAAACAAGGGACATATGAAGAAATAAATAGAACTGGGCAGTTGCAGGGGCTGGCCAGCAGAAATTTGCATCTGGTATCCTTGGTGGAAGAGAGGCCTGAAAAGCAAAATGATTTTGACTGGGCACATTTTTGGGGTAGGGGCATCACTGCCCTTTGGTGGGAGTAGGAGGCCCAGCCTTGCTCCTGGAGAGCTGCTGCTAGATTTGAACTGCATTGGGCTGCAGTTCCATACACAATCACTACGCCACCGGGGCTCAGCCCCCAAAATATATATATTTTGATGTCTACAAATACATACTTTTTTTGAGTTTAATATTTTAGAGCTTTTTTACATTATATATTTCAGACATTTTCCAGTCCAGAATGTGAATATCACTCACTAATATATGCTATTCAATTTTTTTTTGGGGGGGGCATCACTGCCCTCAGGTGGTGGGAGTAGGAGACCCAGCCTTTGCTCTGTGGAGCTGGAATCGAACCTCCATCCCAGTGGGCCGCAGTCCCGCGCACGCACAACCACTACGTCACCGGGGCTCAGCCCGCTATTCAAATTATGAGTAATATACATATATATATACACACACATATTTTTGGGGGCATCACTGCTCTCCGGTGGTGGGAGTAAGAGCCCCAGCCCCACTCCTGGAATTGAACCTCTGTCCCAGTGGGCCGCAGTCCTGTGCACATCCACTACGCCACTGGGGTTCTGCCCATGAGTAATATTTTAAAAGAAACTTAGCAGGTGTTTATAGCACAGTGCTTTAACTAAGAAATGTGTTGTATATGAGGGGTGCCCCCCCAAACTGGAATTTTCCAAAGCTATGTATTTCCTTTTTTTTTTTTTGGGCATCACTGCTCTCCGGTGGTGGGAGTAGGAGGCCCAGCCCCACTGCTGGAATTGAACCTCTGTTCCAGTGGGCTGCAGTGTATTTACATTTTTAAAAAACATTTTGAGGGCTCATTTATACATATATCACCATCATTTGTTTCTAGATAATTTCTATTGAGTCCTTGATGTCAGCTCCTTTTCTGCTTCCCGCCCACCCTTGTGTGGCTCCTAGATAAATTATTATTTTCAGACCTTACACTGACTCCTGTGTCCCCTCCCCCCAAAGTTTCTGTTCCCCATGGGAGGGGTGCAGGTGCAGTTCCTCCTATTTAAAATTTTTTTAACTGTTTAAAAATTTTTTAAATGAAATAACCTTATCACCTTCAAAGCACTCTTCATTACATTTAATACATTGGTCAAATCTTTTTTTGGGGGGCATCACTGCCCTCTTGTGGTCATGAGAGCTACCCAATGCAGCTCCTGAGAGCTGCCACTGGATTTGAACTGCCAAGCCTGTGGGCCGCGGTCCCGCACTCAACCACTTATGCCACCAGGGCTCAGCTTATTTTTATTAAAAAAAATTTTTTTTTTTAATCTGTCAAATCTGTGATGCCATTCTTGGGAACATTTTTTTTTTTTTTTAATTTTAGGCATCACTGCCCTCAGGTGGTGGGAGTAGGAGGCCCAGCCTCTGCTCCTGGGAGCCGGAATTGAACCTCCATCCCAGTGGGCTGCAGTCCCACGCACAACCACTACGCCACCAGGGCTCAGCCGGGAACATTTTTTAAACTCATCTGTTTGGATGGCTGACAGCACCTCCCTGCTTTTTTTCCTTCACCTCTCTGCTTCAAATTGCTGTCCTTTCATACTGCTTTTCATTTGCAGAAACAAGTCTTATGGAGTGAGATCAGGTTAGTAAGGTGTGTGGGCAAGAGAGACATGTTTTTTTTTTGGGGGGGGCCATCACTGCCCTCAGAGGAGGAGGAGGCCCAACCTTGCTCCTGGACAGCTGCTGCTGGATTTGAACTGTCAACCCAGTGGGTCACAGTCCCGCACACAACTACTTTGCCACTGGGACTCAGCGAGAGACATGTTTTTTTGTCCCAAACTGGCACACTGAGATGGCTGTGTGAGCAGGTGCATTGTCGAGGTGGCAAAACCAGTCTCCCATCTGTCACAAATCAGGCCTTTTTTGGTTATATACTGTTGAGGCAATTTTTTTTTTTTAAGGCATCACTGCCCTGGGAGGCAATTTTTTTCAAGACCTAAATCAGCTTTCAACCTGTGGGTAGCTAACCCTTTGTGGGGGTCGAACGATCTTTCACGGATCACCCAATTCCTAATAGTAGCAAAATGACAGTTATGAAGTAGCAACTAAAGTAATTTTATGGTTGGGGGCGAACACAACATGAGGACCTATATTAAAGGGTCATGGCATTAGGAAGGTTGAGAAACACTGCTTTAGATACAAAGCTTGATTAGCAGTCTAGGTAGAACAAACTCCAAATTCACTACATGAGTTTACATGGACCTCCAGAATGAGGGAGGTCAACATTTCACCTTTTTTGAAATGAGATGACCACTCATATACTTGAATTTCCCCCATAGTGCTGTTCTTATAAGCTGTGTTCAACATCACAACAGTTTCTGCAGCATTTTTCCAGAGCAGGAAACAATTTCACAGCCGCAAGCTGTTCTCTTAAATTGGCCATCCCAAGAAACGAGGTTTGAACAAAACTGCTTTTACAAAAAAATCCACTGTGACTAGAGACAACTTTCCCAGGTGACCCCACTGGGTGCACTGACCCAGAGCTAATTGCTTGTCTCGTAGGAAAAAAATGTGTACTACAAAAGCTCTCTGTCCTGTGGATTTTTTCCCCTTTTTGGGGGTTGGGCTGCGGTAATACTACTTAGATGTTGCTACCTTTATTTTTGTTGAGTAGAGTTTCAGAAGAGGAATTGTTAACATGTGCGCGTGTGCACACACGTTTAAAAGTTCAGTACTTGTTTCCAGAATTCTTAGATTAATTTTACTAAGAACATTCTGGTAAGTAGTTTTTTGATCCTCATTGTTACTTATGAGGCTTATAATGAGGTTTTTCTTTTTCTTTTTTTTTTTTTGCATCACTGCCCTATAACGAGTTATAAAAAACTAAACAAACACACGTATATAAATATAAGGTGCTTAGCTATAATGCATGACATTTGGTAAATACTATTTTTTTTTGTGGCATCACTGCCCTGATGGGAGTAGGAGTAAATACTACTTAAGTGTTTGCGAAAACTGGTAATAACAACCTTATATATATTTCATTGTGTAATGAAAGGGCAGTAAAGCAAGCTCTAGAAGTTTGCCTCAAGGTTCAATAGCAGTATATAGCTTTTGTGGGGTGCTTACTCATTTGGACATGTTATGTCTTAAAAAAAATAAGACTTGATCAGTCTGCTTGGTACCAATTGCTTTTGATATTGGAAAGGCAGGGCTAAGGCAGTAATCAAAGGACACTGATTAATGTATCACTTTTCTGTTTTTTTTTTTTTTTTTTAGTTTTTTAGGCATCACTGCCCTCTGGTGGTGGGAGTAGGAGGCCCAGCCTTTGCTCCTGTGAGCTGGAATTGAACTTCCATCCCAGTGGGCCGCAGCACACAACCACTACGCCACCGGGGTTCAGCCTAATGTATCACTTTTCATGTTAGTTTTGCCTGCAACTCTTTTTGCATGGTCGGTCGGGTACTCAAACTTTTTAAACAGGTGGCCAGTTCTCTGTCCCGAGGGCAGGACTATAGTTAAAGAAAAACAATTATGGGGCTGAGCCCAGGTGGCGTAGTGGGTGTGCGGGGCTGCGGCCCACTGGAATGGAGGTTCCATTGATTGCAGCAGCGGTTCCACAGGAGCAAAGGCTGGGCCTCTTAACTCCCACCACCAGAGGGCAGTGACGTCCCCCCCTCCAAAAAACAAAACAAAACAACTCTGAACAAATTCACTGCGGGCCTGGGATGAGTCCGCTGCTAATCAGGACAGGCAGCAGCAGCAAAAATAACCTGTGACTTGATAAATGTTCTCAGGGAGCTGCATGTGGTGTGAGGGCCATACTTTGAGGACCCCTGGTCTAAATTCTATTGTTGGTTCTCTGGGGGGAAAAGTTTTTTTTTTTTTTTTAATATGACAAAATTAATTTTGGGGCTGAGCCCCGGTGGTGTAACAGTGGTTGAGTGTGGGACTGCGGCCCATGGGCTTGGCGGCTCAAATCCAGCGGCGGCTCTCAGGAGCAGTGCTGGGTAGCTCCCACGACCACCAGAGGGCAGTGATTACTCCCACCAAGTTAATTTTGGAGAACATCAGCTGCCTCAACACCTGGAATAGTTGCCTGGTAATTAATTATAATCATCAAAGTATACTATGCTGTGGTGGTTGCTGGCGCTTATAATCCCCTGTTACACTGTTCATAAATACTTGGCCAGTAGTAGTAGCTCATTCCCAGGACAGGGGAAGCCGTAATTTTTTCCCTGTTGATTTGAATTAAATTCTCTTGGGCTGTAACAGAAGGTTAAGGCCTGCGTTCGGAGCCACCAGTCTGCTGGAGAAAGATAGGCTTTCTGTTCCTGTAAAGATTTACATCCTTGGGCTGAGCCCCAGTGGCGTAGTGGTTGTGCGCGGGACTGGGGCCCACTAGGATGGAGGTTCGATTCCGGCTCCCAGGAGCAAAGGCTGGGCCTCCTACTCCCACCACTTGAGGGCAGTGATGCCTAAAAAAAAAATAAAAAAAAAAGATTTACATCCATGGGGGACAGTTCTCATATGTTTTATTCAGACCTCTAAGAGTCAATTTTGACTTGATGACAACGTTGGCTTTTTGTTTATTCCGAGAATATCAGTTTAAGATTTGGATTGGAGCAACTGTCTTCTATAAAGAGTATGTAAAGACAGGGAAGTTTTGGACCAGGCCATGTAGTGTAGATTTAAAGTACCAAGTGATTATGAATGTATCACTCGGGTGCTGGATGGCAGGAGAAGGACTTAGAAGGGATGTCAGTCAATGAGGACAGTGAGTGAAAGTTTAGAAGTTGAAAGGAACTTAAAAGGGTTTGGTAGGCTTTTTAAAAGTGGATAGGATTTTGAAATCTAATAGTTCTTGCTTTAGAAGTTTGAGCTCTAATGCTTACTGTTGATGTTTCTGGGCACATTAACATGACTTCAAACCACTATTCATCTGTTAAAGCTGGGTCACAAATAGTTGGTTGAGAGGAGCATGCCTGGCATATGGAAAAGCTTGATTACAGCTAGGGGCACTTGACTTGCTTACACGGGCGTCTTCTGATCGGATGTGGGCTGTTTGCAAATTATCAAGTTCCTGGTTTTCCTGGTGAAAGAAAGGTAGCAGTGTTTCCTTTATTCTTGTCAGGCAAGTGTTCCTAGTTAAAGTAATTTGGCCTCTGGAATCTTTTTTTTTTTTTTTTTTTTGGCATCATTGCTCTCCGGTCTTTGGAATCTTTTTCAGTGACCATATTTTGAAAAGGGAATGGAGTATTTACCACTGTTGGCTTTTTTTCCCCTAAAGGACTTAATAGATTTAGTAGAGTTGCCAGGGTTTTTATTTTCTTAGCTTATTTTTGTCTCTGAACAAGGAGAGAGCGGTAATTGTTACTTTGGCCATTCAACAAGCTTTTAAGACCTTAGTATCTAGGCACCAAAGTAGAATACAGAACATGGTTTTTGTGAACTGTGTTGTGCCAGTTGACCTTCATGTGCCCAAGACTAAGTAAGATCCTAAGCCCCTGGGCCCAGCAACTTAATCCCCCAAGATGTTAAGGTCACAAGTTAGTATACCTTTGCCCATTTGCTGTACTATATACATGGATATATTTCCAGCACACAAATATTGAAAGTATATAGAAATATTGTCTGCTTAAACCTTTGTGTTTGTGGTTATATGTATTTTATTCAATTTAAATAGCCTTATGTGATTAGTGACCACTGCTTTGGATAAAGGTGTCTGTAGAACAAGCCATATTTTTATTTATTTATTTATTTATTTTTGGGCATCACTGCCCTCAGGTGGTGGGAGTAGGAGGCCCAGCCTTTGCTCCGTGGAGCTGGATTTGAACCCCCATCTCAGTGGGCCGCAGTCCCACGCACAACCACTACGCCACCGGGGCTCAGCCCAGAACAAGCCTTATTAACTCAAATATAAATTAATGATCCACATTGCTTTGATAATATGGTATATGTACATACAAACTTCATTAAATAATATGCAACATGTAATACTGATATTTTGCATTGAAGTTGCTATTCGTGACCTCCCTATTCCTGTATTTCTCTCTTTCAAATGATTTTAAACAACAACATCAGCATGGTTTTTAAGACACTGTTTTAGAGAGGGGGAAGTAATTTAGTGACCACAATTCAGGTTAAGTTTATACTTAGTACCAAGTAGAGATCAAGCCCAGTATAGTAATTTTTAAGTGATCGAAACTGTTCATTTTTACTTGGTGGGGTTTGGGGATGGCCTGGCATGTTTCACTAAGTAGGTAGGTGATATTTTTAGAGAACAAGTGAGATTTGGAAGGACCACTGCATTCCCAGTGGTGAAAGTGGCAGAAGCGGAGACAAGGGAGAACTTTTATTCAGCTTCTGAGGGTCACTGGGTAGGTCAGGATGAGATGGTGACAGGTCCAACAGGTCTTACCCTTCATATTTAAGATCTTGGGCTTTATTGTTAGTTACTTAAAAAAAAA